>VSDK01004810.1:148643-170016 GCA_009767595.1 Symbiodinium kawagutii | reverse complement strand
TATATTTAAATTATATATTTCTAAATAATAATTATAATTTTATTAATAATTTATATTTATAAAATATCTTATATATTTTATGAAAAATTAGTTAATTATAAATTTGTAATATAATTTAATAATTTTATTTTATCTGATTATTGGGGTTGTTTATTTTACAACCTGTGGAGGTTTTCTGAAAAATCTCAAGAATATACTGATAAATTTGGTGGATCATGATATTTGACTCATACCATTGTGCTTCATGCAGGCATCGCATACATCAATATTTTCTCAATTCAATTGGGCCAAGACCACTCCACGACATGCAGAGTGCTTCGCAACCGAAACGGGAACTGTGGCAGCAATAACTTGAATTTGATCCATGGAATGTGTGCCCGAGAACCGGCGACTGCGGGAATCGAATACGCGCAAAGCGGAATCATTTACAGCCGAACGATTTGAAGAATCAAATCGAGAATTCTCCGAACCAAATCGAAGAACGAGCCGAAGCCGATCAACCAGCGCTTTGCCGTTTCAGGAATCTTCGGGTGAACAGAATTGGTACGAGATAAACAGCACAGCATATTTCCAAGAAAAAGCCCCAAATTGGTAAGCGTTGTTTTTTTGGAGGAGGTTGTCCAGGAGAGCCTTCCCCAGTGCTTTGCGCCCCCCAAAACCGCTCAATTCCCCTCAGCCAAGCAGCTCCTAGCTCAGCCAGTTGAAACTCTGATAAAACATGACAAAACAATGGGATGAAACCCGGCCAGGTCTTGATTTTGGATAGGCCACCCCAAGCTTTCCTGCTCAAGCACGTGCCCCAGCTATCCTCAACTTGAATTGGTCTGGGGCGAACTGATGTCGGGAGGATCCCATCCAAATTGGAAACGTCATGAAACGTCTATATATGCATAAAACAATCAAGAAACAAACGCATCAATCAATCACTGCATATTCTCCAGATATGCATATACCATCATCACGCATACAAACAAATGCCTTGAACCGAACCGAGACCTGAAACGTAATTGATGGAACCACTACTCAGTTCCCTCGTGGATAAAAAGACTTCAACACCATCATTGAATCGAACCGTGGTGGGCGAATCAAATATCAGATTTGAAGGGGATTTCGCCACCAAGTATTTTCAGCTAGCATTGACCATCATGAAATAGCTGCCATCAACCATCACCAACGAATCAACTCAATGCAGTGCAATCAACTGCTTGCAATAGCCAGGCGACACTCGTCTGTCGGAGAGGAGACCCTTGATATAATAGACCTGATCCCGCAGCAACACTGACAAACTAAGGTGTGTATGGATCCTAGTTTTCACTCCTTCAAAATTGGTAGATTTGTGTGACTAAAAGAGATCACAACTTTGGCCGGATAATTTTGACCCGCATCGACATGGAGGCAACCACTGTATGAATAGGTTTGCAACAATCCTAGGAACCTCCAAGTTTTGGGGAACCGCACTTTCTGTAAAGTCGTGCCGTCCCTGTTGGATTACACCCCTCCCAAGCTACGGTCATATTTGCCATCATTCGGATTTATTCCTTTGGTCAAAAACTAACTTACAAGTACGTGCACATCGCCACATTTTGAGCATCATCACACGCATGACCTGTCCACATCAATCACGCACCTGAAAGCCAGAAACGCCAATGAGGATCAGGAATTCGACAACGCAGAAGGACAGCCTCAGGGACATTGAGTTTTCTCCGGTCATGGCAGGTTTCCCTTCAACGATATCGTCCTATGTGTGGCGGTCAAAACTGAGTAGGAAACCTATGGTCATCAGGGTCTCAAGGTATCCCTTTTTGGAAATCCCGTCGCTCTACACAACGGCACGCACTTTTTCAAACAACCAATTTTCAGGTTTGTGGGTATCGCTTTTGGGAAATCCCCATCGCCTCACACAAAAAAGCCATGCACACTTTTGTCATGCGACAGCGGCTGCAATACTAGTTCAAATAGACCGTCAAAATTGACCATGGCTTATATATCAAAAACGTACGCTCAAAAAACGTGGTTTCTCGTTTCAAAAAGGATCATCTTGTTGTAACCGAGGGCCCTTATGGACTTATGGACATTCCCGCCGCTGTGAACTTCTCAGCACTTTTTTCTCTCAAAGCATGGGTATAGCATGGTATAGCATAGCCATGGTGATGCCCCCTATCCCCAAGTCAGTCTGATGATAGGAACGTCACTCGCGGACACAAATGCTGTACATGGATCTATCTGTCTCTTTAGGTCCCTCCCAGTCGCATGGCTTGCTGCCCAAGTCACACTCGGGTGTGGATGTTTTCTACCGCCTCCCAGGTGTAGTGGCACTTTCTCCAGTTCATCATGGGGATTCACTGCACATTCGCCAGTCACATCCACTAACTACGGAGGCTATACATTCACTACTGACTCTACCGCAAGCAAGCCATGCACATTGCCATGTTTATGTGGAGGATTTTGTCATCTCTGGGCCTTGAAAAAAACATCAAAAAACATTATGAAAAGCCAAACGTTGTGTTGTGCACTTACCACCCAGGTCATCTTCAGTCCTTCATGTGGGACTTCTGTCGAATCCTGAGCCGGGAAAACCAGATAGCCACCAGAAAACATTCATAAACCATTCATGACAGCTCAGTTGGCTTGGCTTTCTGTCATCAACTTGCTGCCAATATCTGGGGCTGGGATTGCCCTGCTTTCTGTCATCAACTTGCTGCCAATATCTGGGGCTGGGATTGCCCTGCTTTCTGTCATCAACTTGCTGCCAATATCTGGGGCTGGGATTGCCCTGAAGAGTGTGAGAGTGAAAGAATGACAAAGACAACGTCAAAAACCTGGTACATGCGCTTCACATTCTGCAGATGAGTGATCTTAATCCACTGCAGTGATAGATACACCAACTCAATCATAAGCCAGTGAAACTCATGAGCTCTAAGGCTACAACTTACTTATGAGCTGATCAAGCAAACCATCACTCTGCAACTCGAGTTTCATGGGGAGTTTCCCTCAACTCAATGAACAGCGGATTGCGGGTACAGCGAATGCTCGTGACCAAACAGTTAGCCCAAGGTCCAAAGGTAGGTGGACTCAGTTTGGATGTCCACCAAGGTCTTTTCGATGGACTTCACATGGTCCTGGCCAGGCTGAACATCCAAGCTACAACACATGGACTGTATCGTTTTGTATCAACTACTTTGAAGGCGTTCCCGTCTGGGATATTCCATTTTAAAACATATCCACATCTTCCACATCAAGGACTTGAAGGGATTCCACTTCCTTCAACAACAAACCCACATCGCTGCAGAAACCGGCTTGACCTTGCTGCTCTCAGCCCAGCAGTAGCAATGGAAGGTAAGACAAATGGATGGCCACAACCTTCTGGATCGTTCCCGGGCATCCCAACAACGGACCAATTGATGATCCTTGAGATGGTCACCTAATGATCCTTAAGATCTTTACCATTGCTTATAAAACCATATAAAAACCACTACTATCATTGGTTGATAGCCGTAAATCATAAGAAACATTACTTTTAAAACCATGTAAAACCATTAGTTGTAAAACTATTACTGTTAACATCATCTGGAAATCATCACTTCTATATGGAACAAATATATATATATATATATATATATATATATGGCTGTGGGTCAAAACCCCGTACCCTTGGTTCCCCCATAACCATTTCCCACTACTACTATTGTTGGTCATTATCCCCCATGAAATTGGTTGCTTAATATTGACCCATAGCCATATGAGTTCCTGTAACAGCCTGTTCGGGATTCTGACCAGCCCCCTGGGACCTCCATGGTGGTCAGGTGCTGTGGCTGCAGGTGGGTCTCGTTCCCCTTCCCTACTGCGAAGGTCACCATCTTCTCCTGGTGCCAGGGGCTGCTGCGGTGATCTATGGCGTACGCAGCTTCCTGGGGAGGTGCCATCACTGCATGGAAACAGTTCAGAACTTCGAACGCATACAGTTGGGCTATGTTGGGCTTCTTTGCATTCCGAAATCTCTGCTGATTGACACTTGTACTTGTACTTGTACCTAGTCGAACCCCCAAACCATCCCAAAAACGACGGCTCTAATACCAAAACCAACGATTTGGGGCCAACCACGGACAAGCCATGCCCATCCCGCGACCCAACCAGGGCTTCCCATGGAACTGCACATGGTAGCGCTGGAACGTCTCCTCCATCCATCTGTGGTTGCTAACCTTGGTTGGGGTAGCTGGTTTGCTTGTCTGGCATCTGTGTAGCTCCACCTCGAAACATGAGAATTTCAAACGGCTGGAACAGCTGCGTGATTCATGGGTTGCATCGCCATGACATCAATGCCTGGGGCAGTTTCATTCTTTGAATTTTCAAAGGAACTTTGCAGAATTGATGACTGGCGCTTTCATAGCATATTGAAGTATGAGTTTCACACCTCCCTCTGATCCAGGTGTTAAGATCCGTATGGTTGGACGTCGAATGATGCTGGTGGAGTCATACCTAGTGTTACGCACAGACCCCGTGGTTTGCCCGGAGGGCAAACGACCGCTGTCTGTGCGTGTTGAACATTGCTCGAAGAATCAGTGAGAAACACTGGCTATACGCAGTGATTTAGGGTTTGGGGTTTTAGGGTTTAGGTTTTAGGGTTTAGGGTTTTAAGGTTTTAGGGTTTAGGGTTTTAGGGTTTAGGGTTTCAGGGTTTTAGGGTTTAGGGTTAGGGTTTCTTGATTCTCAGAGTTTCAAAACAACAGGCCTGCGAAGGGTTTTGAACAGTTGACAAGACTCACTTCTGGGCAGGTCTTGTGGTCACGGGCAAACCATAGGGTCTTGCCGTAGTGTTATCTTGTCTGGTCACTGCTCGAGAAGCACAAAATGATAGGTTTGAGGTGCTTTCAATCCTACGGAACACGATCAGGGCGCAACAGATTGTCGGCCATCAAGACAGCAACTTTCCCTCAACTGCGATGGAGCTGGGACAGCTGTTCGTGCTGATTTTCCATTCTCACGACACAACCCATGAAAATCGAAGCAGAATCCGAAGCTTTTATTCACACCATCAATCAATGCCTGTAAACCTACCAGCCTTAATTGATCTTGATTGTTTGCTGCTTGATTTTGTTTTAGTACTACAAATGGCCAAATCAAGCCCCAAACTCGTTGGTTCCCAGACCAATACTTTTTCTTCTCACAAAAGGCTTTTGAGGCTTCAAACAAATAGCAAACGACTAAACCCCCAAAGGCGGGAATGAATTTGTTATCAAATTAAGTGCACTCCAAGCGATTGCAAACAGCCTTTGAACATATCAACAGAAGGGTGTCTGAGGGATAAAGAGGAACACAACAGTTGACAACAAAATGAAGAATACAAGTGCACAACATTTGTATATTTGCGTGATCCGGTTTTGACACCTGTCTTGATGACTCAGTACTTCTTGCACAAATTCTAGCTGTGGTCGCAGCACAACCAATCCGGGACACCGTCCACAGCATATCAATTGATGCTTGCAAACAGCAACTCTTGTCAGTATAAATTGTGTGCGATGTGACAAGGTTGTCAGGCAAGCATTCTTAGATCTTGAACATTACATTCATAAATAGACCAGGCAAAAAGATTCTCCGCATTGTCCTCGTGCCTTCACACTTAGAAATTTTCCAGCTTGACGGAGTACTCAAGGAAGTTCAACATATTCAAAACGGTGATCACACATGGTAGCTCCTTAACATACTAGTAGGTCGTGCAAGCCGCAGCATCCAATACGGGCCCGAGTATGGAAGACATGCACTCTTCCTGTGGATCTCCGCACCAATCCAAGCATGCTTTTCCCATGGTTTGTCTATGGGTTTCCTATGGTGTCGTCTCTATGAGCATGAAATCAGCAGCCTTTTTCTGTTGGCTTCGCTGTGGTTCGCTCCCCACGGATTGATTCCCACGCCAGGCAACGATGAAGGTGTAGGTGCCGCTGCGCTTGGCAATGAAATGGAACAACCCCTCGGCCTGCATTTGGTTGGCCGGTGACAAAGGGGACCAAGGTATCCGCGGCATCCACTACGAAATCCTACTTAGGGATCTTGGGGACCTCAGGGACTATACGGCTATAGTCACCAAGTGGCACCTATCTTTCAAGAAAATCACTGAATGATTCACAATGGTTCATTGTCAAAAAGATGAGTAAACAACAAGTCGGCAGAATAACAACCAACGAGCAAGGGATCATAATCATTTCAAAAGCCCTTGCAGCCTTTCCTCAAGATACGACCGTGGCTCCAACTTCGGGGTGTTACTTCAAGACCACCCACGCCACTGGTCGTTTCTGGTAGGCAACCATCCGGAATTCCGGGGTTCATGCGCAATTTTTGATGTTTACATCACTGCACCTGAAGATGCAGGGTTTAGACTTGTACAGTAAGCATGGAATGACTTGGCAGTAGCTCTTCATTTGATAGACATCTTTGTCATCCCTGGCATCTGAGCTCCCAAGGCTTGCATAGCTTGAGTGACCAAAGTGATTAGTGAGTTGAGTCGCCAGTCATTCAGGGGCTTTTAATCACTTGGATCTGGACGAGCCACACAACCATCGTACAGGGCTGCAGAACGCCAATTTCGGGTTGAAACTAATTCCATCTAATTCCCATGGTTTCCAACTGGCATGATCATATTCAACCCTGACCCAAACCACATTTCAACCATGGTTTGAAGATGTTAGGAGAAGACATCCCACAATGTTGGGGGTACCGAGCCCCAGCCTATCCCAAACTCTCCACACCTGATCCTTCTTTTCCTTAGTAGGGGACCGGAAAGGATGGGAAGGACCCCAGGAGAAATCCCCAAGCATTGGGCGGAGGTAAGTCAACTTCAGTTTTGGCACGAATCATCAGAGACAAACTTAGCCAACATATACCGCTTGTTATGCGCATAGTGCCCAGCGTATCCATATACACAGTGTGTATGTATACGTGTCTATGACTGGGCATGAGATACCAATCCATGAAGGGGACAGGCTGTCAATATACGGTGGAAAACATGTATTATTCCAGGTACTTGCCATGCACCTGCCAAGATTCTGAGACATCATCAACATATCGGAATCATATGGAATCTTCATCAAAACACATCATGTGGCATACCTCTCTCTTCACGTATTGGAGAGACTTTATGATTTTGCCTGGCCAATCTATAGCTCTTGGGGAAACATGCAACACACACACACACAGACAAAATCTGTCGAAAGAAACGTAGAGAACAACCATTTGTGTTGAACATGATTCCAATGCTGTATATCCGCATCATAGCCGAAGATCAGTCCATCTGAACCCAAACGGAATCCCGAGCGTATCGCTCAATCCAGATATCAACTTGTAGAACTTTCCCCCCTTAACAAATGAAAAGAAATGACACCATGATGGGACAATTTTGATAGATCCACATAGATCCACACATTTGAACAACCACCAGTGATGGACAGTTATCTGCATCAGCATCAAAGGCATGCAGCACGTGCCTCCACATATCCTGGATGTTACCCTTCCACCCAAGCGGGGCCCAAGCGGTCACCATCACCTCCCTGGATAGCTCTGCTCAGCTCTGCTCCGAGGCTCAAAGATCACATTGCCCTTGGGATCGTGGACGCTAAACCTGGGCGCTTGCTGAAGCGCCGATCACAGATGATATCATCTGATATCCTGATGTGATTCGAATCGGCAATTGGGATTGCTTGTACAACCGATTCGAGACAAATCAAAGCTGGGGGTTTGCCCACCCACCCAAGTTGGGGGACGATACGGAGATAGCCGGGCTTACGAACGGTGCCGATAAAACACATCAAAACCATAATTCAAAGACAAAGGGATCTCATGAATTACATTCTCACAGAATGAACTACCAAAACCACAGCTAGTTTTCAGCAACGGACCAGGCCCTGACCATCAGAAATATGAATTGTAGTTGTCTGATGTGATCTGTCGTGTAATAAACTTTTTTTCTGCCGTACTGCATTTTTTTCCCTGGCACAAACGTAAAAATCGCTCACGGATCGATACCAAAGCCTGGGTGGCTTAGCCACTGGAGACAAAGACTCGCCAAAACTGGTCACCATGCAAAGTGGGCTTCAGAAGGCCACCTATGGTCATTCATTGGTGCTGACTTCTGGTCGGTGCCGTCGGCAGGAGAATGGATTCAAAACCAAACATGGAAGCAGCAAAGAAAAGGCCATAAAGCAAACGAGGTCAGTCACTCCGCTGGACCGAAGGACTTGTATCCACCAAGCGAAGCCGATCATTGTGAACAAACATATGACAACTGCCACTGACAGCGTCTTGCACGAGTCAAGTAGCAAGTTGCTTGAAGGCGATGCACTTTGGTCACTGAGGTAGAAAATGCCGTTGAAAGCAAACCAAAACCAACAGATTTCAAATGCAAAGGCCGAAATCCAATTACGAAGAAGATTGTGACCCTCGAAGCCAGCTTTCCATGCGCTGAGGCAGATATCCAAAGTCCAGGCTACCTGACTCGAAAGTATCAAAGCAGCATATCTGCAGGGCAGGTGAGGCGATGGCAGCAAACCAAGCAGTTCCTTGCGTAGATCATTTTGAACAAAGGCATTGAAAGCCTCTCTGCAACCATACCACCCTTCAATTGCACTCAGAATGAACTCCCTGTCGTAGTCAGAAGTGCAAATCAGATTGTCAATGTCGAAAGTGTTCAAATCACAGATCAGCCGCCTCTTTTGCCGATAATTGAAGCGCATAGTGTGCACAAGAAGAATGATCGGAAGTAAAAAGACCATAACAAATACCAAAACAACGTAACTCTGTCGAAACTGCACTTCTGTGTATGAGAGAACAAAGGTGGATGATAATACAGTGCCAAACATAATCAATGTACAAATCACGCACGACTGCTCCATAAATAATGGTGAGAAATTGAGCTTTCCTTCAGGATTCACTCTGCGAAATCCAACGAGCTCAAACACACACCATAGAGATGACAAATATTGCCATGTGTACAAGACTCGAAGTTCCTTTGCCACAGTCAGGCACCCGCCAATGCCACAAATACCACGCTCAAACATCTCAGCTTGTCCCTGGTGAATACATGCTACGTCTAAGAAACACATTTGAGTCTTGAATGGAAAGTAGGGAGAGAGGACCAAACCCATCAGCAAGAAGAGCTCTGCCAAAAGGACCGTCCAGCAACTCAAAGGAGTTGGCCGAGCTTGCCCACCAGCCGGAATGATGGTCTCCCATGGGTCACTGACAAGTTCAAACCCCCGCAAACACAGCATGACAGCAAGTCCAATCAACCAACCCAACAATCCATGGAGCCAACCAGTTTGCATCAGCAAGGCAAGGACTTTCCATTTGCCTTTGGTTCGCCATGTGTGCGATAGGAATATGTCAAAACTGGACACTCTTTTTGAAAGGTTCCAAGCTCTGGCAGTCCGATTCTTCCGCCGGATTTCTTGTGGAGATGTCCACAGCTCAGGACATCGAAGTGCTCGATGCAACGCAATGCCTCGCGTGACCTCTTCGTCAATCTCCATGTGTTTCATTCTGGTCATTTTGTTGAAGCGTATGCTGTTCCGAGCTGGCTGCACCATGATGACCGTGCTTTGGCTATCCCCTGCCACTGGGCCTAGCTGTTCAGAGTAGGAAGGCTCCACGGGATTTGGCTCGGCGACATCGACCTCCAGCCGTTCCGGGTGGATGACGTCAGCTGTCGGGGCGCTTTGACCCTGGCAGCACCGGTCCCCGCAAAGCACATTCAACGAAGGAAACATCTGATGACCCGCCGGTATCTTCACTCCTGGTGCAGCCCAGAACTCTCTGTCTTTGTTCAATGGTAGACGCGTAGGGGGATGGAGAGAGCCTACCTGCATGTCTGCACTTACACTAATTAGGTGTGTAAGATTGTGTGAGTGTAAATCAATCTCATTGAAATACATCAATGGCAAAATACGTGATCATGTGTGTATATGAAGAAAGGGTTGTGATATTTCTAAAAATCATTGGCTTTTGTTGCATTGAGCCTGAGTGTGGGGATTTGCATGCACGCTTTCACGACTTTCACGGCGTCCATGTTGTATACAACCCAAACCTAAACCCTACATCTCAGAACTCAGAACCTGAAAGACCCCGAAAGCCTGAATATATCTGTATGTATATTTATATATTTTACATTATTAATTATCAATACACAAACAGCAAGTGTCTTGTCACTGCAACAAAAAAATCACCAACACAGTAATGCTCAAGTCTTCAAGTTTAGACAGATAGAAAACTACACCATGGATGATGATAGTGGCTGAGACATTGAGCGTTTTCCCAATCCAAAAAAACCAATGACTACCAACCACAACCCACAGCGACGACAAAAGAAATGATCACCTAGAGAACCTTGGTGGTACATAGCCTTTGGAATAGCTGGTAATGATCATCAATTAAAGCAATTTTTGCCTACTCAAGCACAAACAACGAACACAAATTGTGTTTGATCATCATCACAAAAGCAACAGCAGGTAACAACCACACAATTTACAAGATGCAACCAACATCGCAAAACTACAACCTCAAGCCACAAGAGACCCTCAAACAAAACTGCTCTGAAATCAACCTCTCTGCTATCTCACGAGCGACAGCATAAAACTTGGACACGGACAAACCAGCTCAATTTACCGGGTAACACTCGCAATGCATTGCAATTTCCGTACGGATTTGTCTTACAATGAAATGCCATGTCGCATTCGCGAAGAAGACATGTAACGTACTTAACGTACCCCGTTGAACTTTGCTGCACTCTACTACCATGCCGTGTACGTAATGAAGCAATCTGACAAACCAGATAAGTATACAGATCATGGCATATCGGCTTCTCGCGTCGCGAGGTCTATCCAACTACGAGATTTCCAAAGCCTTCGACTGTTTCGATGCCTTCCATCAGCTGAGTCCTTCCTGGGCTTTCAGGCTCAACGGTGGATGTTTCCTGTCACAGTGAGAGGCAAGCGTTGGTAGAGCACTCAGCAAATCGCAGCAAACTGGATCTGCTATCCATGGATCATGGCCCCAGCCAGCCCAACATATACCAAAATCATCGAACTACAATGGGGCTTTCGCCATAATTACCTAGCATCGCTTTCTTGAAAGCATCACCTTTATCGACCAACCATGATGAACCATTCATGTGCTGAATATTGATCCATCACTTGGCCACTATTAAGCAATACTAACCAAGAACATCCAATAACAATGTTTGAAGTCATTGCTTGACCATCACCGATCATGACGAAGCAATTTCAAAATAGTCGACTAACCACCACCCAACTTGATAGCATCACTGAGCATGACTAACCATGACAAGTTGGCAATTCTTCAGTTGTTGCGCACTACCAGGGTTCACAAAGGATGCTTTCCAAGGACTGCAGCCGGCCTCCGCAGCCGAAGCGAAGAAACCGCCCCGGATCAGCACCGGCGGACTGTTCTCGGGGATGTCCTGAAAGCTGGTGCGACGCCAGAAAACGATTGCAAAGGCTTCTTGCATCAGTAGATCATTAGGTTTCTTTGGTAAGTTCATTTAAGTTCTTCAGTAATTCTTTACTAAGTTCCCTTAGTTGCAGATGCTTCTCGGGGTCTGTGGAGGTCCATTTCA
This sequence comes from Symbiodinium kawagutii, assembly GCA_009767595.1. Taxonomy (NCBI): domain Eukaryota; class Dinophyceae; order Suessiales; family Symbiodiniaceae; genus Symbiodinium; species Symbiodinium kawagutii. The sequence continues at coordinate 158,399 of VSDK01004810.1, read as the reverse complement.
CGATATAACTATATATATATATACATGTATATGTATATATATATATACATGTATATGTATATATATATATGTATACTCATATATGTATATTCATATTCAAATATTCGAATACATGTATATATATATATATAAAAATAAAAAATAATACATATATATATAATATCTCTATACGCAGGTGAAATTTGACTCACAGGAGGCTTTAATGCTGAGTGAGCTAAGAACCCTGGTTCCTTCGGATTGCTTCCAAAAAAGCAAACCCTGAATGAGCGCGTCTACCCCCAAACCATGGAAATGATCAGAAATGAAGGACACAGTAGGAAAGCATGCCAAATGCCATTACACTATCCACTTTAGGATTACATCAGATTGTATTTGATTGGATGACTGCTGTTCGGAACTTTAGGATATAGTACGATATTATTGTTTCCAGCCACTAGATTGCTGTTTTGGTCCTGTAACATGCCTTAGTTCTGGCCTGCTCGGAACTTGACCCTGGGAGTGTCGTCACCGCAATCTGCCACCAAAGCTCCCTTTCGGGCACAAGACCCTCATGCCAGGGGCTAGCAATTCACTGGCATCCTCATCATGACCATCAGCATGCTGTGCCTCACCTTACTTGGAAGTCCCTTGTGTCACATTCATCCTGACCAAACACCCCGACACTGTCCGAAGTGCCGCCCCTGCACTGTTCACCGTCGGCTTTTTGGGATCACTGCACCTCGTAGAAGAACTCATCGCTCCGACCGGGCAAAGGAAAGGTGAGCAGCAGCTCTGGAGTGAAGCCCTGAGGGGAAGCCCACTGCAACAGCAGAATAGGCAAATGGCACAACAAAAAGGGTCAGTGGTGAATGATCATGAACAAAACATAAAACATGGGGAAAGGGATCAGAATCTATGAAAATGGCATACTACACTGGATCAGAATCGATGAAAATGGCAAAATACACTTCCTGCACTTCCCAAATCAAGCTTTACCCTCCGTCGCCTCCATGTGCTTATCCCACTCGTCCACCAAGCTGTTGGGCGCTGCCTCAACGGGCCGAGCCTGCACCTCTGAGGGACCCAGGAGGTCTCCTTCTATGATCCAAGCGCCAAAAGTCTGCCAAATGATTCCACTCATTGTATGCTCTTAATACCACGAATCCAAACCTGCTTGACAATCCGCTGATCTCACAACCATCCATGACTATCACGATTGTTTTCGTAAAAAGTTCTCAGGGGAGATAGTCTTCACAAGCCCACTGGCCCAAACATTGACATTGCCACCCCACGTCTTTGAAGAAGGAGCTGGATACATTCTCTCCATCAAGTCGTCCCATCATGTCCCGTCCCATCTGTCGAGCTGGGTACATCATCCGTGGCAGCTTGCAGTGCATCGAAACCGGGATCTTCTTTCACCCCTTTGTTGGGCACCTCGAAGTCCTCGCGCGCAGCACAATTTTTCGTGGGAAAACCGTGGGAAAACCATGGGAAAACCATGGGAAACCAGGGGAAAACCATGGGAAAACCGTGGGAAAACCATGGGGATCTTTGGGGAGCAAGTGGATGCAAGTGGGGGAATGTACCACTTTTCAAACTCTGCAAGTGGCTCGGATTTTTAATTCATTTTTCGTGTGAAACCATGAGCATCACGAACTCTTTGGGGTTCATGGGCGAACCAAACCATGACATCACCAGCCTACTCATCGCAAGAATACCTAATCTATCCATGGTCACATGATCACTCACTCTGTATCCAGTTGGGAATATCGGGTAGCATGACTTGGAGTCAACTACGTCTTTGCTTGTCACACAAGAGTTGGAACACCAAAGGCATTCTAATTCTTGTGCGTCTTTTGCATCTTCTCTTGATGATGAATCCAACTAGGTCAATTACGCGGTGGTCCGGAGTTTAAGCTCCTCGTATCTACTTGTTTGTGTGTTTAGAACTTTGTCAGGTTCAGCCTTGATATCCTGTCTGGTAAATCCTCGATTCGAACTTCAGTACAATTCATTCCTCTATATATGTATGCATAAACGCATCACATTACATATGTACAAATCTGACAACGTACATCAAACTACGATGGTTGCTTGCCTTTTGAAATAATGGATCACAGGAATTCCAACAAACCATGTAATCGCTGGTATCAACAAACCAATTTCAGGTCAGCTATAAGCACAAACTCAAGTCTGTCATGTATACACGCTCAAGAACCAAACACCAACATATTTTTGCGCCTTGCTCAACGTAGCAAGTAGCCAGCAATAGCGATCACTTCCCAGTTTGCTTGACAACTATGGACGCCAAATATACTTGTTATCGTGAATCACCATATTGCCATATTATCAAGCGTACCGACCACAACACTATCACACCCGCTCATGGCTATTAGGCAATAATCTTGATCACCCCCCATGCTGTCAATACAATTGCTCTACAATATGGTCATTATGTTCCACTCGTGGATACGGGGGTTTCTCAAATAGGGGCTTCCAAATCATCGAATATGCACCATTTATAGTAATATATAGTGATAAATTAACCATTACAGTTGGTATATTCACTATTATTGCTGATAATTTCCCCAATTTCAACCATTGCTAATGAACCATAACTCAGGGTCCCACAGCTATTGAGACCCCCCCATATTGATGGTTCTTAAGCATCGCCGCTTACTGGTCTAATGCTGGGGTCAGCTCCTGCTCCACTCCGCCATCTGCGTGGATGCCTAAACCAACAGAGGCAATGAAGTCCACGGGGAGAGCCAAGCGGTTGAAGTGGTTTGGTGGTGAATGACCCTGGTTCACCAATGGTGAACGGTTGGTGAACCGAAGATTGGCCAACTTGGCACCAAGTTCAAGGTGATACATGAGACAATTTTGGGGAAGTTTAGAGATTAGTCAACAATCACAATGGAAAAACTCAGAATGAAAGCTATGACGCTTGATGATTAGCACATATCTAGGGATGTCAACCATGCTTGGAGATTAGGAATCCTAAGAAAGAATACAGAAATGGTCCATACAACATGCCTGTTGGCAGCCCGTCCATCAGTGTCATCGTAAGGCTTAGGAAACCTTTTGTGAATTCGAGCACCTAATTCTGGGAACGAGCTATGCAGCCTTTGCATACTCATACCAGCTTTTCATGCTTATTTCATTAGATAATCAAAGGCCAAGTGACATGCATTCCAGACCCGGCAAGTGAAAATCCTGTGCCCCTCCTGAACATTCCAAGCAAAACCGCAGCAAGATCTTTGTTGGGTAGCAGAATAGAAGCAATAGCAAGCAATAGCAGCTGTGTGCCAAGGGACAATAGGATGACACCGGTGGTGGCAAGCGCTGAACATTTGTATGCATCGATTGATAGATGTACACATAGCTAGATAATGATAGCTAAATGGATAGGATGGGATGCCCCCCAAAAAACAAACCATACAGTAGAACGAGAAAAGGTCTGGTTAGCCAAGCTAAGACTGGAAGAAATAGACGAACATGCATTCCAAGAAAGTGTATACAGTACATGCGCTCCACCTGCAAAATGCCATATGTATACAAATACGCACTTCGCTATATATGGAAGTGTTTTCACATAGTTGCGTGTCAACCCCGTACAAGTACCCCTGGTGACCATCCCCCAAATGACCAAACTTGCCTATGTGTTTGGTTGTTCATATACCTGTTTTTGGGATGCTCATATATTGAGCCATAGCCACATAGCTTCCTGCTTTCTACCGTTCGTGAAATCTACCGTTGCCAGTGCATCCATCTGGCCTTGCAGGAGAAACAGAAAGACTGCTGCGGTGCGCAACATGGACCTCGCTGTGGCGAAAGAGAGGGAACCGGCATGGCAATATGCTGTTTCTCATGACCATTTCAACTACCATTTCAAGTTGAAGTTATGATCGTGATAGTTTGTTTTTCCTCAGTTCATGAAACAACAAAAAACATCCTTTACGTTGCTGTGCTGTGTTTTGCAAGGGCGAGTGTCAGTAGCCATAGCCAATCTCCATTGAAAAACACGTAGATCACATGAGTTCACCGTCATTGCACAACATCCCCAGGCCATCTGCCTGGCCATCCTGGGCTCGGCGCCTTCGCAGCTTCGCCGGATCCAACGGCAGCTGCTATCCTTTTGGAATCCGGCTTCGCGATAGCTCTTGAAGCTCTTGGTATCTGGATTTAAGATGATTTAAGTGGAAGATTCTGAGATATCAAGCTGTAGAGGCTTTCTGTAGACTTCAAGGATCTTCAAGGCCATAGATTTTGGGCATTTTTCGACCTTTGGACATGTGTCGATTGGCAATACCAAAGACTTGATCCACATGGTCACATTGACCTCTCAGCCTGCACGCTGCGATATCGCTAGGAATTGGTGAGTCGCAGTCACGGGAGTTGATCCATGGATGAGGACGATCAATGCAACTGATTCATGGACTGACGGTCCATTTGAACCAGTTGGACTTGCACAACTACCAACGAATCATGGGGACACTTGGCCTTCTGCACGATGCTTCTTCTGCAAATCCAACTGGGGACGGATCAATGACACCAAGGATTCATTTTTCGCAGTCCTGTATATGTTTGGGGTTGGCACGGTGTATACATTCATCCTGTAAAGTCACTTTGAACGGACCTGCCTGCTCCAACCCTTTGAGCGTTCAATTCTAAACTATAAGGTATCAAAGGGTCATGATTCCATCTCACTTCAAAGACATCATAGGAAAAGGAGGAGTCGGGTATCAACGTTCACGGACATCTCGTGTCTTGGTGCTCCTAACTTCATTGGGCCGTGGATTCTGGCTGCCTTCAAATGCAGGGCGTCTCTACCTCCAATAGACGTGGCCCAGCTGTTTGCATCCCCCTGATGACAAACTTGTTGCCTTTCAAATCCATAGGTTGACAATTGACAATGACTATACCAGCATATCTAGCAACAGTGACAATAATGCCACTCTCGCTCTGATTGCTGGTAGATTACTTGGCAACGTCTACCTTGCGAGAGGATACACGTGATCCCAACAAGCACAACAAGCGTAGCAATGGGTCAAGCTAAGTAGCTGGGTTGACATGGTCCTTCCTGCACTGCCACCGAGAAAACAATGGTCCAACAGCCAATCAACCAGCAGTCCTGATAGAATTGGCCAATCAACTGCTTCAAATTGATCTTGCGCAGCGCTACACTTTCTGATCTAAAGCACCGTGTTGGTCAAATGAACGCCGCGAGATCGTCATGTGCAGGTCAGAGGCTCTGGGTGAATGTGCGTGACTGGGGAATTACAACGCCTGGGTGGACATCTTATCCTTCTCAATCCTTCTGCCGGAGAGTTTCACATTGTGATCATCGTATCTCGCTGGCGTTTACAAGCCATCCCAGAATATTGATCGAGCAGTGAACAAAAACCTTTAACACATTTAGAAACGGCAGTGAACGAACATCCTTAGAACATCTTAGAAACATTTAGACACCACCAACCAGTCATATGTGAGGTGCATTGGGGGCATTTCCCCAACCATCCGAACCGGATGAAACCAACCAGCCGTGGGGGCAGAGAAAGTCTTGTGGAGGCTATAAGCCGTACCCTGAGCAGGACCTGTCCATGATGTGACAAGTGAAGATGGTGCTGGTGTCGACACCATGGGCCAAGGCTTGAAAACCAAAGAACTCTCAAAATCTCTGGTTGTCAAAGAGATACATCTTTACTATAGTCATTTTGCCATCTCAACCAAGTCTTGATGGTAAAGAACATGGCAAAATCTTTGAGTTAATGAATGGCGTAGCCATGCGTAATTAGCTCTAAGACTCTAAAATCCTTGTTCACACGCCTATTTAAAATCATCCTTGTCTGGAATGGTTGGGGGTCCCATTTGGCTGAAGGTGCTTGCGGGTTGATTCCGAAACACTCCCCACATTCATATGCTTCAAAGGACAGCGGTCCCAAACTTCTGTTCATGATCTTGACTTTGACATTCATGTATATTTGCAATTCATGCGTAAAGCGCACAGATCAACCTGTAAAAACCAGGTATGTAGCAAGCTGACTCCCATGGAAGCGGCCATGCTGCCGAACAAGATAAGAACATATGGGTGTGTGCCAAAATAGGGTGAGCAATGAAACCAACAAAAAATGATCATCTACTAGGAAACCATGGGTTTTGGGGGTACCACTAAATTGGCACATACCTGTGCAAGAACACACTTAAGAAGCACTCAAAGACACTCCAGCTTCACTTGGTCAGCAGTTCCTACCATCCGAAAATCTACTCCCTGAGGCAAAAGCACAGGGGTGTGGCCCCGTGCAGCACGTCAGCGCAGCCTTCGTTCCACCTGTTTCATATCTCTGTATCAGGTAAAATTTCCTAATTTGTCATTTTCAACACCTCAATTGGGCACAAGTTCAAAGCATCTGTCCCCCCAAGGGTTTCCTGGCCCACCAAATGATCGGCCCCGTTCTCAACAGCTGGTAACATTTTTGCTGCAAAATTCAGCCAGGCTATTGTTTTTCCCTGGTTCCTCTGTGATTTGTCCCGAAGAGTGGAGCAATCATCTTTACAGCTCGCAAGTGCTTTAAGTTTTCAGTGCCAAAGCAGCAGCTCCTGTAGATGTACCTACCTGCAAACATACATGCACACAGGTAGTGATTACCACGCAAGGTCTATGTGCGCAGATTTAATCTGTACCTACCTGTAATGTACGCACATACATGGTGAATTGGTGGCCATAGTGTGCATAGCTACAACATGGAACCGTAGACAATGTACACACATGCATGCATATTCACACACACACACATAGCAACGCACATACGCGCGCGCACAAACATCCATATACACTGTATACCCCACGGTCGCACACACACACACAAACACACCACCACCTGGGAAACCATGAGGACTCTAAGGCTTTGTGAATAGCCGGAGGTGAAATGCCGAAGGAGCTAACCGTCATCTTCCCAGTACAAACACATCTGGAGACTAAGTGTTGACCACTATATGCTTATTCAGCTCTTTTCGCCATCAGCTAAGCATCAACCAGTCCTCAACTAAGCTTGAATTCACTACAAATTGTTAATCATAAATCATCTCTGAATTTACCATGAATTAGTCTTGAGTCAACCATCAAGCTACAATCAAATGACTTCCCATCTATGAACGGCTCGGCATATCTTTCCCTGCGCAGCTGTGCTGACGTGCCAACTGCCAAGGCGCAGTAGTCTCGTGGGCAGGTATTCTCCAGGAAGGCTGATGGTTCATATACTTTCACAAAGATAGCATATTCTGATATATTTTGGATAGAGAACATTACATTGCATCCGATTGCGCCTCTGATTGCCTTGTTCTTAGTCTCTCTGTCTCTCTCCCGTCGTGTCTCTAATTGGTCCTTAACTCGCGGGCTCTGGGCCCCTCAAACCGCCACAATGGAGGTACCACTGTTGGGAGCGATAGGACCTTGCCATGAAGCGTTCTACAATGATTCTCCTTAGGATAATACAATCAGACAGGCGCTTTGAAAAATTAACCGATGGCATTTTTTCCATACGGCAATACCAAATTTGTTCTTTCTATATTGGTTATAGCTGATGTTAACAAACTCAATACACAAAATCAATGCAATATCAAATTCACCACTTTCTCCACTTGCCAATGGTTGCCTAGAGAAATGACCTGCCACGGACGTTCGGACGAAATTCCATCGCTTCAGGAAAGCCACCTGCGTGTGAATCGGAGCTGATCAGAGCAGAAGGCTCAGAGCAGCACAGGAAAGTGTTGCAGATATGGAAGTGAGTTACTCTCCTGGTTGGTGGTTGGTCAATGGCTACCTGGTTGGTGGTTGAACCACCCATGGTTGACTAGTGGTTAATGATGGTTATATATGGTTATAATGGCTGATAATGATCATTATCTGGTTGGTGGTGCTCACCACCCCTTCATGAAAAATATGCTTGTCAATCAATCCTTCTTATGTAAGTTTGAAAAAAATGTCTAAAACCACCAACCAGTATCCTGGTTAGGGACTGGTAAGGATAGTAACTCACTATGGTAACACTAAGCATTGGGATCACTGGTGTGGACGGGTTTATGGTAAATCTCCTCATCACTGGCTAATAAGACCACTAGACAGCTCTATTGGTGGATTAGCATGGCACCCATTTCCATAGTGGCTGCAACTATGCAGGGTAAACGGGCACCTGGTCTTAAGCACTGCCTACGTGTGTACCTGAAAGTATCGGACTGAATAGCACTCCCAACATTCGCGGGGAACCTTTTCTGGGAATCAGTATTGGGTAACGCTTACCATTGCTGGTAACCCTTTCCATTCACGGTAACCCTTACATTCTTTCGGGATGTTCAGTAAATAAACTTACCAGGGGGGTCCACAGTTCCTGGCTAGGTCAACCCCCCCTCTACTTCCATCACTGGCTCCATGACTTTCACCCTTCGCCTCAACGAGATGCGAAGGTGGGCCGCGACTTGGGAAGATCCAAGTCATAGACCTCGACGTGGCGACGCCGCGCCATGGGAATGCGAAGCGGCCATGGGAGGGGCCCTCAGTGCTTTTCAACGCAGCAATGAGCGAGAATCTTTTAGTTTTCGTTGTTATGAGCCAGAATCTTTTAGTTTCCATGGTTTGGATTTTTGAGAATTTCCAGAACACATCTCCAACGTTCCAGTGTCTGAGACATGAATTGCTATAATGAACGGATCCCATGTTCGCAGAATAGACATGCATTTGTAGATGGTTTACTATTGAAGAAAATCCAAAGTCGACTTTCCATTGATATAAGGGATTAGAAGATACCGCCATCGACGAAGTGAGAGCAGTGGCGGAACTCACGGTTCAGGTGTGCGATTCATGGATGAATTTTCTTCAATGGCCTGAAGAAAAAACTCAATTCTGTCCAAGCCCACCCAACCCCTGAAAAAGGGTGGCGTGACTGGTCGTGTCAGCTCTCACAAGCAACTCCCTTCAATAGTGTGGAATTTCTATTTCATCCAAAGCGCTCCAAGCAAGCCCTAGAAAGTGGATGGGGCCCTAGGAACATGATTTTTGTGGCTTGAGATTCTGTTCTGTTGATGGAAGTCGATGACGATGATGACGAGGATGACGATGATGACGATGATGACGATGACGACGGTGATGACGATGATGACGATGATGACGATGATGACGACGATGATGATTATGATGATGACGACAATGACGACGATGACGACGACGATGACGATGACCATGACGATGACGATGACGATGATGATGATGATGATGATGATGATGATGATGATGATGATACAATCATGACCACGATGATACTGATGATCATCATCATGCTGCTGCTGCAACCGATGACGATGACGAGTCAATGATGAGTGGGATGATGCACATGTGGACAGTGGGAAAGGATCCTTTGTGAAACGAGTCAACAATTCATGTCGGGATGTCGATCTGTGCGCTTGCCTCGCATGGGATGGAACAACCAAGCTGAAAATGCCGTCTGGGACTGTATAACTTAAGAGTAAGAGACATGGTGAACTGCCTTAATTTGTAATTAATCTACATATTTGTGTACAAACTGGAATCTACAGAGGACACACATATATGTATATGAATTCATATGTTAATGTAAATCAGTAAACAAAAATGTATATATAGCCTCGTCCGAGGCTTTGGAACTGCGGAAACCGCAATTCCTATTGCGAGAACTATCTATTCCATGACGAAATTTTGTCGCGGATTCATTCCACGTCGTCATCATCATCATCATCATCATCACC
>VSDK01004810.1:101884-144028 GCA_009767595.1 Symbiodinium kawagutii | reverse complement strand
GGTTCAGCAACCTGTTTTTGGGCAGGGATAAGCAACAATGTTTCGGTCCTCGATTGCCCGCATCATTCATTGGTTCATGGCCCCAGTAGTAGAAGTATATAATTCTTCAACAATTTCAATGACAATCCCTCATTAATATATACTTCAGAAACATGCGGATTGATCGCAGATTACTACAGACTACCATGCTTGGTTCATGTGCTTTCATTCCTAAGCGGACGGGGCTGCGACCTGTGCCATGGACCTTGCTTTCTAAGTGAGATAGCGCCCCATCTATCACTTTCCGTGCCGCCAAAGCTGGTATCGTTCAAATTGTTTTGTTGATGTTCTTGGTTTCTTGGTTGTGTCGTTGGTGATCCCTGATTCCGGTAGTAAACATAAGCATTGTTAGCAATATTAGTCATGTTACTAATTAACATTTAGATTCTTGGGTGATCCCTGACTATGCCAGCAATGTTTCCATGCCGTTCCTGCTCTTTCCATTGCATTCTTGCTGCTTGACGCTGTGTTATAGGTCGTGCTGTAGGTGATCATTTAAGCGATCCCCAGTGATACAACCACCAAATGCCTCTGGATCTCTGATGGTTAAAGCTACAAAGACTACCGGTACATCATTGGATATCCACCACTGATGCTTTTCCGACCGAACATGCTGCTTTGACACTTTTCGTCACTTTCCACTATATAAATATGTTGTTTTCCCTAATAAACATGACACATCATGATGCCTTTCCTTACTAAACATGCAGATCTTCGGGATGGATGGATGCACCCATCATGGATCCGCTGAACCCCTGTGGATCTCAGCTGTTGGCTGGTCAGGCCGCCGCCATAACCACAGTGGATGCCCGGGTGCCCGCAAGGCCTGGCGTTCAGATTCAGAGGGCCACCTTTCATTCGCCGAAGTTGCCACGGAAATCACTATGACTCAGAATGACTCATGCTATTTCAACCAAAAATCAACCTGTGACTCTGTTTCTTTACACGACTTTTTGTCGGATCGCGAGACATCCGTCCACATCCAATTGGACTTCTCCGCCTCCAATGGAACCTAAGGGATTGCCGACTTGGACTTGGTGAAATGGACTTAGAGGTGTACCAAGGTCCGTTTTTTTGGACCCCAAATCTGCCGGGCGGACGGAGGACGTCGGAAAGGACCTTTGCTGGTCGAGGACGACTCCTTTGCGGGAGAATCCTTGGCACCTGGGCGTTTCCGAAAAAATCGGGAATCCATTGGTGGTTTCTAAAGCCAGTTAGATAATAGTGGAGATTTACAGGGGAAAACCACCATGAATATGGGAGTTTGTGGTTGATAATATGGATTTATAGGCGAAATTCACCAAGAACAATGGTCAAACAAACAAAAAGGGTTGGTGTTTCTCAAGCCAGTTTGGCGACCCCAAAATCATCCAGTTTATTCATCGTTGACAAGAATTGACCAACCACTTTTGAGGTCCCTATTTTGAGAAAGACACGCATGGAATCACATGGAATCACGCTTAAAGATACATCAAAACAATTCACCTGCCAACTCAAGCATGAAGCCTTTAAGGGGCAAAGATTCAAGCCTTTATGAAAGGGGAAACCAGTAGCCACTTGTTGGTTGATTCTTCGACGTTTTTGCCGGAGCAGCTACATGGGTATCACCATCTCTTCTGGGAATCCATGGTCCAAGTGTGAGGAAGCCAGGGTTTTGAGCTGGGCAATTGTGCATTTGAAAGTCAGGGGCGGGCCCCTATGTTTTCACATCCAGTTTGGAATGGTTCGCACTGAGAACTTTTCAGAAGAACTTATATAATATATCAGCTTTAGCATGCTAGTGCACTTCATCTGAGAACCAATGTTCATCTGAAAACTGGCCAGAACAATGCTTTTTCTGAACTGAAGAACATGTACAGTGACGTTCATGCGTCATTGCAATCAAGGCAATATAGAGGGCATCAATTTGGTCTTCCTTGAAAGATGTCACTCCAACTCCAACCTCATAAAAAAGAAGCTGAGCACATCCCACTCTGCGACCCTTTGTGACTCTGAAGTCACCCATGTTCTGTCCTTGAAATTGAAACTACTTGACAATCATTCCAAGTAAACAAATTCCAGTGGACAACGACATCTTGACATCTTAAACAAACACCTTTTTTTCATTTTTTTTCCCTTTTTGCAGCGATGAAAAACGTAGCGGTCTTGAGTTCTGGGTCTCATTGGTCACCGAACTCGTCTGGGAAACCTCTGGTGACAGGGTCCCCATGGGGACATACCCAGGTGTGCAACGGAAGAGCGTCGCAGCCAACAATCCTTCGGAATCCTTCGGAATCCTTCGTCAAATTGAGGGAATCTGATGGAATCTGCACGATACAAATCACCAGGCAGCCGTGCCGTAAACGGACAACTGTAGATTCGAAGGGGGGCCTAAACAACTCATCAAGCAGAACATCTATGTTTTGATACCCGAGGATTCACAATCAACGAGTTCAGATCAATGATTGTCAGCAATCATACGGGTCATTAGTTCTGGTATTACTACAAGCAATGAAGACCTCTGGAAAATCATGCAGATGGTGAGATGGTGGTGGTTCATCAGCAGATCCGACTGGTGGTTTCTTCCATTTCCAGACTGGTTCCCTGAAACGAGGTCAGTGATGGATCCTGGTGGTCAGCTCTCTGCCATATTGCGTGTCTCAGCAGTCAAGATATTCAAGTCTGCACGAGAATTGTGAAGCGATTGTTGTCTGCAAGAACACCCGTCCGGGACTTCACATCCTTGTGCAGGTGAAACGACGGAACACCGGTGGGTTTGGCGGAGGTGTGACGCAAATGGAGCCAGCAATGCTAGGGATGTCACAACCAATTGTAGGGATCTTACTTGAAATGCCTGTGGATAATGTGGATATACGAAAAACATCAATATACCATGACAAAAGACTGTTGTATACATGTAAAATGAAAAACATAATACATGGATAAGAAAAACAATACAGGACATATGAACAACACACACACATATATATATATAAATCATGATATACATCATGCATACGTCATACATACTTACATCATACGAGCCAAATATCCATCATACATACATCATATATATATATGTACATATACATATACATAATATACCATTGTAAACAATTCCTACCAGGTCACCAGCTGCCACAACGCCCCGGCTTAAACAATTCCACCAGTGACTAACCTGGCTGCTTCTACCTGGCCAATGGCCCTGCAATGGCTCACAGCCAAAGGGCCAACCCGACCGATCAGAATGCCTTCCGACTGAAATCATCAATCGAGACGAGGGTTTCACCACGTTTGCAACATGTATTTTTTGACCAAATAAGGTTAGTTGAAAAATGCATGTTATTTTTCAATCTTCTTTTCACCATTTTATCAACCTATTGTGGATTTTATCAGCCGCCAGGTTAGTTTCCTTGTAGCACTCTGCTGAAAATTGTGACGCTAGTCCTCTACTGGCATGACGGAACCGCAACGCCAGCAGAACGTGGCATCACGTCGATGCGGCGTTGCCTGGTCTGCGACGAACATGCGAAGCACCCAAGGTGTCGGAAGGTCCCAACAAAATCAGCACTGGTTGAGAACCCACTTCTTTGAACATGTCTCAAATTTCTACCTTTGGTTCGGAATCTTGCAACTCAACCCGAACTTCCACAGCATTTGGGGTCAAATACAAGAGATTTGTGAATTGTAGGTCGTTGCATGCCTAATATAACCATGGGAAAGAATCCTTCCAACCACCATCTGTTTTGCTGATTACATGCTTAAGATGACTTGATTTCCTTGAATGCTTGATTGCATTGCCTCCCCATGCCGCATCTGCCGCTAAAACACTTGGCAATTCCGGCAGATGCGACCTCCAATCTCCGGCGCCTGAACGTTGAGCGTTGTGATGAAGATGTGATGAAGTTTGGTGCCGATGTCATGGGGGAACGTGAGCTCATTTATGAGGATTTTCTATCCTTGAGCTATCTTAAGCTCCTGAAAACCATGACTTTTGACGAGAAAAATATGATTCTTGGGTGTACATCATTGATGGACAGGCTCTACGTCAGGGAAGTCTAGATGCGTTCAACTGTGTGATCTGGGGATGCGGTCGCTAAAACAGTGTTCCATACGCTTTGCCAAAGTGATGGCCAAACTTAAACGAAGATCGGTCCGGAATTTTGAAAGTCACTGCTGAGACTGAGACTATGTCGATTCGTTTAGAATTTCAATCGGTTCTCAGCCTTAGCGAATGTGGGTTCCAAAATTCATTCAGCCATTGAGTCGGTCATCTTAAGCAGGGTATATAATTCAAACACGAAACCTTGTTGAAGCGTGCCACATTTTCAAGACATTTCCTATGTGTAGCCAGCTTGCTATGCTTACTATCAGTTTCCAGATCACACACGTATGTGCATTTTAGACAGTGGTGCTCACTTGTGCCTCAGAATTTGTTGCAATCACAATGCGGCGTTCTGATTGGCCCTATCCCGCACTAGATGCTTTGGGAATCGAATGTGAGAATCCAACACTGGATTCTTCGTAGTCTTTATGCTTCATTGACTGCGAATTGCTAATTAGATATATTGAAAGTATTTGAAATTTCAATTGTTCCCTGGAAGGATAGAGCACTTAGAGGACACTATGGTAGGCATTCCATGCCGGATGTTGAGAACATTCAAGTGCATGGAAGCACAACTATCAAGAATCTGTAGCATTTGACCTCGAATGCATGTTGTTCCAGTTTCGAACGGTACCTAGATGCTCCCCTCCCACAACGAAGGGTTCATATCCCTTCCATAGTATTCTCATAGCTTTCCCATCAAGGTTCAAAATAAGTCATACAACAACAAACAAATGCAAATTTCAAGTCCGCATTCATAATTCCAGTCTGGTTTTCAACCAGAAAATTCTTGGCACTAACCAGCCCAACGGGGTGGGCCATAGCTTCCAGGGCGTCGCCTGCCGCGACGGTTGGTCGACTCGTGTTTGCAGCATCAAGACCTGGCTAGCTCGACATCCAACGGTTTGAGACATGTTCTGTGCACCACAAGCTATGAAACTATGAGTAGAATGGGTATGTGAATAAACATATATGAATGAATCACAGTAGATATATATATAATTATATATAAATATATTATATATATATAATTCTAAAAAATATAAATAAACACAAATAGATATAGATATATACATATGTGTCATGTTATCTCATAATATCTCCGTATGAATGCGTGTATGGATACAACACATATGTAACACCAAACTCACGCAGAGGAACATATAGCGCAAGCACTGTTTAAGAATACAGTGTGCAAGAACTTGGAAACATATTTGCTTTGGTTACGCCTGTTTGCCTGAAAGGCTTCGGCTCAACAGAACCGCTACGCTGAAAATCAGCGTCTAAGACCCGAAAAATATGGACAATCAAAATTTGAGACCCTCTCACTTCCAGGAGACCCTACTCTTATCCACTCGGGATGTGGAAATGGGAGCGCGAGGGATGCAAATCGACGCTTCAACATGATTAAACTATGGAGATCTATGGGCTACAAGCACTAGGCTATTGCAGCCAGACCTGAAAAAAAGTCAGTCACATTTCAAGGTCATGAGCGGCATGTCCTCAGTAGTGTCCAGCTTAACCCATGCTTTGGAGGCTTGCTTGGGACAGTCTCATCTGCCCCATTTACTAGGGATCATCATCCCTGATTCCTCAGCTTGCAGTAGCAAGAGTTAGCTTGGCAAAGCTTAGAAGCTTCCCTTAGCTTCGCTTGGCATTGCAGCATTTGGATTTTTTTAGGTGCTGAAACAAATCAAGCGAAAAAGAACATGCTCTCAACCAGGCCGCACACGCATTTCGGCCCAAATGTAATGACTTTCCAGGGTGAAATATGTCAGACAGTATTCATGAACTGAAACTACAAACATCTACAAACGTAGTTTCCTGGCCAGCAAGAAACTTTGTGAAAGTCACATGCCGATGTGGCTGTATTTCACTCTAGTGTAGAGCACGGGTTTCCAAACATCAACCTCTTCAGTAGAACGTATGCAGGTATGTTTGCATCTAAGAATGCTAATGCATACCTGGACCCATGATCCATGATGGCGTCCTGAAATCTTCAACAATGAACATGCAGTTTTCTGACAATCTGTGCATTGGGTGTCAGTCTTCTTTCCACAAAAAATGGTAGACCCATATCAACAAACCACCCCCAGTTCATTGCACCCTTGCAAAAAAATATGATATAAGACTATATAGAAATAAAAATAGGTATCTATATCTCTCTCTCTATATCTATACGTATATAGAAATATAAATATATATATATATATAAATATAAATATATATAAGTATAAAAATGAATAAATATGAATATATATAAGTTAAATATATATAAATATAAAATAAATATATATATATATATATGTAAAAATATATATAAATATAAACATATAAAAATATAAATATAAATAAATATATATATATGCATATCAATATCACAAAATTTTACAATATGCATCTACCGTTACAAGATCTTACCCCTGCGTTGCAAATTGTTTTCATCTGGTTTGGATGGACGCAGTTGTTGCCGCCCCTGCCATCGCACCTCGGCCAACTTGCTGAGCTGGTACGGGAAAACGGCCACACCCGCCAGGATGGATGCAGCCACCACGAAGCGGCCCTGCACGGTGATAGGTGTTATATCTCCGAAACCCACCGTTGTCAAAGTCGTCAGCCCAAAGTACAACGCCTTGGAACTGTCAAGCTGAGTCAAGCTGAGTCAAACTGAACCAAGGCAATTCACACTGCCTGCTTTGTGAAAAGAGATTTGCCCGAAGCACATCGACTTATAAAAATGCCGGGGAATGATGCATCATTTTTGGCATTGGCGAGGTCAGAATCAGCAAAGGGAATCTACTCTTGAATCAGTCCTCTTTCATTTCCCCGCTCATATTCCCCCCTTTTCGGGCCAAAGAAACGGTGAAGAAGTCTGGAAACTGCGGATTCACATCATGTTCTGCTGCGTAGATGGCGCCAGTTGCAATGTAAAGGAGGGAAAAAACGGACAGCACGACACGCGTGACCTCGGCGATGCGGATCATGCCACAAGTACATCGCTGATCACGCGTTGATTTCTCAATTGACATCTGCATGAAAACCAACCGTTCTTTCAACTTTTTGAATGCAGTAAACTTGGGATTGGAAGGGATGCGAGGCATGCTCTTCAAACAATCCAAGTTTGGCATACTTACTTAGAACATTGAGGAATTCAAAAAGTAGAATAATAACCCCTGAGACCATATTCCAATTGTGCATTTTTTGGGGGACGAATGTCCAAGGCATCTTCCATTGCCATGTTTGGGGGTCCTGGCCATGCCTGATACGGCCTTTCAATTTCATATCTACTCTGGGATCACAAGTAAATAGAAATATAAATTTACATTAATATAGATGGAAATATACATATAAATATACAAACAAATGCAACTTTAAAGAAAAAGACAATATTTTTAAAAAATCTGAAAAATAAGAGTATATAAATATATATACCTATATATATATATATACATCTGAAAAATACACATAAATAAAAAACAAAGAAATCTAAATATATTTTAAGATAGAAAAAAATACATAGATAAAAAACAAATGAGAAAAATTAAGCCAGAAAATGAAGATATAAATCAATAAAGATTTGAAATGAGTTAATCAAAAAAATCAAATAAATAAAAAATAAAAAGAAATATATCTAGATATCTATATTGATAAATAAATATATATATATACACATATATATGTATTTCAACAAGATACATACATATATAAATATATAAGCAGATATAAATCAACAATTATATATAAATGCAAATATAGATGTAAATAAATATTGACATAAATATTTATATTTATATATATACATATATATATATATCAAAAAAATATTTAGAAATACATCTATAAATAAAAAAAATAAAAAAATAAATAAATAAATAAATAAATAAATAAATAAATAAATAAATAAATAAATAAACAAAAAATAAAAAAATAAATATATATATAAATAAATAAATATATTTATATATCTTTATATATATAAAAATATTTTTACATATATATTTATATATTCCACAAAGGCTCTTTGTTTTGGATGGTGAAATTATGTGTAAGTAAGGATTTCAACATATCTGGCTAGCTTTGAGACTGGACATGAGTCTATCCTTGCTCACCTTTTATTCACACATCTCATCTGTCCATCTCAGGATCTCCCCGAACAGTCTGCAATATGAGACCTGGCCAACATGCTCATCTCATCTAGGAGGGAAGCTCTTCACAAAGAACCTGATCTTTGGCGATGATTTTCCCGAAACTTTAGCGACAGGACTCTGATCTTTCTAGAAAAAGTGCCTAGGAACAAAAAAACTTCCAACTCTGGCTACTGTGTGCGGCAGCTTTAGCTCGAGTTACATTGGAATGTGTTGGCGGCTGATTAGAGCTACCAAAAGCTGGGAAGTTCCACTATTAGACAACTTACAGGACCTGAAAAACTTCATCTTTGGTTTCTTCATTCATGCGCAGTGATAACACTACAGAATGAACTTTCGCAAAAACTTTCGCGAGAAAAAAACAATCTTTAGCGAATTCGAAAAAAACTTTAGCGAACCGTCGATTCATGACAGGACAGGTCATGGCAAGCTAAACTCCTTACAAGGACCTTTTGTACGATTCCCATGTACGTATAGATACATAGATCTGCAAAAAAAGTGTTCAATCAACCTTCAGGGCGGTTTGGAGAAGCCGGGTACCCAGTACGAACGGTTGAGGTTGATCGGACCCTAATTCCAAATCAGATACACAAGCCATGGGGCTTTGAGATCCCCCAAAGTGGGTATCTGCAACGTTGACTCTCCGTTTGGAGTGATACTCAGCAACAAATTCTAACGAAATTTCCGGAAGCTTCCACCTATGCTTTGTTCACAGAAAGTAAACTTGATAAACTTGAGTTCAGTGGATTTCTGTGGTTGTACGTCTCTCAACTAGTTTCATTAGCTCGAACGAATCAGCCATTTAGCAGCCCGCCGACGTTTAGTACTTTTGGGTGAAAGCCTGTGAGGCACTGAGCAAAAAAAGAAGTTTCTCAAAAACCTAGGAGGCACCCCTAGAGCATCAAAGTGTTCCCTGTCAAAATACTTCAAACAGGGCTCGGGTGGCTTAGGAATAACTTGATGTATTGAGATGTTCAAACATATCCAAAACATCCACTCTACTAGACGATGTAGAAGCTGGGAGTAGTTTTGGCGTCCCCACGTTGCAGGAAAAACCCTGCCCAAGCATCAAAACTAGATATTCTCGGTCATCACTCACAAGAGTATGTAAAAAAAGACATAATATTTGTTGACCTTAACCTACTTGCTTGAACGTTTTCCACTCACTCCGCTGGGAACGTGGAACCCTGCCTCCAGCAGAACGGGTGTGACGTAGGATTTGTCAATGCCCAATCCTTCTGTCAAGATCAAGAAACCATCCTCGGGTGGCAGCCGAGGTTAGTGATGGGTCGGTGGCTATTCCCATCAATTGATCAGCTGCTGTGATAATGATATTCATGGTGTGATAGCCATATACTTTCCATCAATAGAGTGATTGGTACAAGTAACCCTTTACCACCATCTGGTGTGATCCCATATTAATACTCGACCAGCCAGGGTTTTGTCGCGCCTCACTTGGATGTTCTATGTACTTCTAAGGAGCACAGAGCATAGTGCCGCTTTTGGTCAGTAGTTTTCTTTGCCCTAAAGCCTGCGGGTTTATTCTACTTCCATCTTTATCAATCTTTATTGCAAAAGAAGATGACGAGCACGCAGTACGTCTTGAACCATGCCATTTGAGTGTAAAAAACTCCGTGTTCGACTTAACCACAAGGAGAAGAGTGCGACCGCCATCGCAGTATAAATCATACAGGGCAACCCCATACATAGCAACCTGGGTACTTCCAACGGCTGTCTCAACGACCTCAGTCGTTAAGTAGCTTGCAGTCAACGTGGTGAAGCCACGTGAAGCCACTGATTTCAAGCATTCGAGGAGCACTGATTGTGATCTCCCGTACAGTTGATCGCATTGACTGTGTCTTAGTCAGACCCACTGTTGCTTAGAGCAAATGTCCTGACATTTTGAATCCATGAAATCACTCAATTACAAAAGAAGGCAGGCTTCTGTCCAGAGATTGGCTCATTGGCTCAGATACACGGAAAGCAAATGGGTGTTTCTCAAAATGGGGGTGCCTCCTCTTATCATCCTTTGATAGTCATTTATAGGAGTAAACCAGCCACTTTCGGGTTTGAGAAACTCCCCAAATGAAAGCAGCCTCGCCGCATCTGTTGCATCTGAGGGTCGTAGTCTGCAAGGAAGCGCTGCAAACGAAAGATCCGCAGTAGTCTGAAGCCCGCCACAGTCGCGACGGCCGAAGGAAAGTCAGCGATGGACATCAGCAACGGCAGAAACGAAATGATATCCTGACAGCTGACACGCCAGCGGTGGCAGCTGCCTACCCCCCATCCTTCACAAGGGACACGCCCTCTCTTAAGGCAGGCACCTGGTTCAGGGTCAGGCTGGGAAGGTCACGATGTGAACAAGCTTGTAGTTTCAGCCAGGAAGCTATGTATTGTACGCATTGTGTACATGTAATTGTGCCTATACAACCCATACGCATGAAAGAGAAAGACATTGCAAATTCTTATAGCAATTATATGATATCATATAATTTTATATGTGTATTGTGCTCAATGCTACAGAATGCGTGTCTGTCTGTTCTGTTCTGGCACAGTATAGCATGAAATGGTATGATATGGGATGCATGCACGTGCATATAACCTCATGTGTCCGTACTTGCATGCAACAACACACAGGCATATGTGCAAACATAATCTTGACGCCTGTATCTAAAACTTCATGTAATTGTAAATATGATTAAATATGTATATAAATCGCTATCATTAACATAGTATATGAATGTATATGATTATCACATATATGCAATCACCAACCAAATCCAGTCCAACCAACGAGAGACCATCTCACAAGCTAAATGTGTCGACGAGGATCAATGATGACCAATGGCTTCAAAAGGTAGGTGGGCCGCAAGGATCGCGAATACCACCGGAGCAAGAACTCGATAACAAACACCTTGGTCAAAAACAGGCGTCGAGGCAGAAAATCATGATAAGGATATGTAAGGATTGATTATTCAATGATGATGATGATGGCGATGACAACGACGAGGTTCGCGAACATCATTATGATGATGATGATGATGACGACGACGACGACAATGAGGATGACTACCATGATCCCGATGATGAGGTGGATCATCATCAACACATACAGATTGTAATGACCATGACAACCGCAACGAGAATCAGGAAAATCAGCATCATTGCAGCCATGCTGCAACCATCAATTCTCAACAAGGTCATCACCATCACCATCACCATCACCATGATCATCGTCGTCGTCGTCATCATCATCATCACCATCACCATCACCATCACCATCATCATCATCATCATCATCATCATCATCATCATCAATCTTGGTCTCATGATCATGGTCGTCGTGACATTGTTGTTATATGCCAATACAACGACACAACATGCTTACAGTATCTTTGCTGCCACGCTCATCAGCATCACCATTAGAAACATCATCTTCACATATCTTCACTATCATCAGCAGCTTCATCTTCATCTTCATCAGCACCGTTGTATGACTGTCATCTTTATGCTCTTTGTCATTATCACAATTGCTATCATCTTGATCTTTCGCCCTAGTCAACAAATAATATACTCTTTTGTGTCAACAACTCGACTCATGCAGAAATGTACTTGTGGAGTGGCGAGCCATTGTTTTTGACACCATGGCTTGTGAAACCTGAAGACCTAGAAACGTAGGTGGGGTCATGAAATAGCTTCTTTTCTTGGACGCAGTCCCCACCAAAAGCAAAGGTATACAGGTCATGCTAGTGCCACTTCCACCATCGGATCACCATGGGAGCCAAGCGACAACACAAATGGTGTTTTCCAAGCCATCCAGGATCACCCTCACATCTTCAAAGCCCGGCTCTGCCAGAAATGGTAACGTGCCCACGGCCACAATGAACGAGGAGGCAAAGATCTGAGAAATGCTGCCGTGAAAGTTCTGACGGATCTTTGGTTGATGCCTGACTACCTCCAAATCCTCCAACTGGCAAGAAATCTAAGGAGAAAAAATATTCAAACAAGATTTCGAGGACAGGCTTCTGCCCAAAGTTGGTGCTCTTGGAAGTGCGCAACGGGATGGATCTCCAGGTGAAAAAAATCGATGGACCCATCCCAAGTGGTCACAGAAGTGGTTGATCATCGGTGATTTTTCACACGTGTCAGTTGGTTTTATGCGTTCAAAAAGCAGCTGGATTTGTCATGTCAAAGCCACTAGCAAATGTGATATACTATCACAACAGCATGTTGGTCTGGTTAGTTCAATGCGATATCCCACCGTGTGATTTCACTAGGCCCAGCCATGGACAACCCGGGAATCTGACGCACAAAAAGATCGAAAGCTCGATGGTCGGAAGCTCCAGGAATTCTTCGCCTCAGGAGTCATGGAGAGCCAATAGGTACTACCGACGGTACTACCCAGACTCGGAAGCAAAGCTTAGTGCGAAAGTGGGCCACCAAGCATCACAGGCTGGCTTTATAAACATTTTTTGAGTTTGATGGTTCAACTGTCCATCATTCTAGCAGTTTCAAGTGTAATTTCAACAAAAGCCAACGCCAGGTACTAGAATCAAACGTCAAGTAGGTGAGGCATCAGAAGCAAAATGAAGCCTAGGACAAGAAAGGATCCGTGGGCTGGGGTTGATCAGCACGCTCTACAGATCTCTTCATTATAGTCTTTGAAGATCTTTGAAGTCAAATACCAGCTTATGTAAAACTGATACGTATTTTCAGTTCAAATGTCTCCTGGCAGGGTCAACTCCGACTCCAACACACCTCGAAAACATCTGCAATGCACGTATTTCCAAAGTATTCATCATCACCCTCAAGGTGAATCATGCCAGGAGGAACTTGCAAAAGGTATGAACAAACTACCACAGACCAAAACAGCACCAAAACATACTGAAGCATTGAGCAGTCGCAGTCCATGGAGTATGGCAGCGGTCCCCAGGGACCATGTCTTGCCTGGGTTCAACGGAAAATTGGTCCATGGTTTTGAGCAGGGAAATTTCAAGGAATCTCAAAGGAATATATTTTTGGACTAGGTTGAGTTGAGAATGGTTTAACAATGATACTGTGTTATAGACTGAGAAGCACTCGACTCAAGCCAAGCTCAGCCAAGCTTCCTTGCTTCGAAAATTGGGATTTCTAAACCCCCAGAAAGTTCTGATGCGTGGTGAGTTATTCGCTTCACCATTCTCCGCTGCAGGTGCTGCCATGGAAACCGCGCTGGTATCCGTCTCATTGTTGAAAGCTGTAGACAAATCTTTCCTTGAGAGCCAGGTTATGCATTGCGCAAGATCCAAACATCAAAGAAAGCATCACATTTTTTGGAGTAAAAACCATTAAAAAGGCAGAACAACCCTGTGCCAATGGAACTGCTCTCAACCAAAAGCTAATGGTGGCTCAGTTTGTACGAAAACCTCTGGTCCCTCAGGTATGTAAGAATACTCAGCATGTGCAACAATCAATGCAACCAGAGTGCAAACTGCAAGCAAAACATTGAGCCTTCAGCGAGGCTAGATATTACCCTGAGAGCACTCCAACCCACGTGACACAAATCGTTGGAAGAAGCTATGTGCGCTTGGAAATTGCAGGCCAAACAACGACAAATCTGGGGTGAACGCAACCTTGAACGACAAAGCATCCAGGCACAGGTGCGGGAGACAGTAGGGGGATCTTGGAGAGGTATGTCGCACGAGTGGTTGGTCCACAAGAGTTACAGTATCTGATGCATCTGCAGCTGGTGTCAGATCGTGCTACGCGTGCAACACTTCATGACTTGATCTATCCTTACTAATCAAAATGCTAAATTTAAGCTATTTTAGATAATGACCACTTGAGATAAAATCGCTTACAATCATTTTAGAGAAGATGCAATGTGTAAAACACGCTTTGCTTCAAATGTCTCTCCCAGCAGAACGTGTCTGGAGCTTTAATCTTGTGAGACTGACCGGAAGCGGTGGCTCAAAGGCAACCGGTGGTGTGGACATGCCATGTAGCCGTGGGCTAGTGCATTCCCATTGCTGTGCTAAAGGTGAGGGAGTTGCAGTTCCAGGAAATTGAAAAACGCCAATACTGCGGTTCATCCTTGCACCTGCCACCCCTCTAATATGGCGGTAGCCACAGGCTATATAAGAACGAACAAAAACATGAATACGCTGCAATGGACATGCATAATTAATCATCTCTATCAATAAATGAATATGTATATATATATATACACACATATTACAATCATCTCTCTATATGAATATAAAATTATGTATGCATCACATATATATATATATAAATGTAATTAAATAAATATATATATATACATATATATACACACATGTATAAGAATCTAAAAAAGAAGAGGACTCTCATGACATGTTTTGCCAGCAAGCTGCATATCATCCACAGGCTCCCGCTCCTTCACTTTCACCGCATGGCAGCGAGATCGGAGAGCACTTCCCTTCCCCGCTTCCCTGGAGTGGATGAAGGCCCTACAAAGCAGCGCAGGCCCGATGAGTCCAAGACTCGCGCACCTGGGCTGTCAGCTGAAATTTGAGCCCTCAGAGTTGTGAATCAACAAACATATATACAATCATATATATATATATCCCATCATATGAATGATGTATATATATATATATATATGTGATTGTATACATCAATATATATATATATAATATACGTACGCACATACTCATTTATGACCATTATGGTTTCATTGAGAAACATTGACAGTTTGTTACCATCCCTATTGCGGCACACATGGTTGAGAGGATGACAAACATTCTAATGCACAAAGCTACATGCGGATGAAGGATCAAACAATCACAACGCCCCTTCCCACCAATGCCCCATGGGTCTGGGTCGGATATCGATTGTCAGTGAGAACTCCTTAGCCTGCAATCACTTGAAGATGCAACGCTTTTAGTGCACATCCAGTATTTGCAATAATGAGTGGCTGTTTACAAATGGCGCCCCTTGAAATCAAGACTTTCCGAAAACAAACTGGCACTTGGATGGCGGCAGGGTGTACATACTCGAACTGACCAAGAACATCAGGCAGTACTCACCAGCCAAATCCACCAAGCATCCCAGACATTCTGAAAAATCTACTCGTTGGACACTCCAAACTCTCCAGTGGCTTGGTGCTGCTTGGCCTCCACCAGATGCTTCTACCCTCTTTCCATCTCTTCCTTTGAATATGACTGTTCCACGCCGTTTCAGTGTCCATACATTTTAGGAAAACAACGGATCAGTGGCTCGTTGCAACCCTTAAACCTTGAGACAAAAGGGTTCAGATTGCACATCATCACAGTTTGTCTGCTGCGATTTTCGAGAAGAGCCAGCCTCTTCGCCATACCCGGATTCCAGGTGCATTTTGGAGATACGAAGGTAAGCCCTGCCACCATTCGAACTCAAATGAACTTGCTGCTTTCGTTCATGACGGAATCTGTTTGAGCCATA
The DNA here is from genome assembly GCA_009767595.1 of Symbiodinium kawagutii. NCBI lineage: Eukaryota > Dinophyceae > Suessiales > Symbiodiniaceae > Symbiodinium > Symbiodinium kawagutii. The sequence continues at coordinate 128,317 of VSDK01004810.1, read as the reverse complement.
CCTTTTGGTTCACTCTCCACACTGGGTACCCGGGAAGGATTAACGAAATATAACGAAATAGTTCATGGTCGTTGCCAGCAACCAAGCAACCAACTACCGACGTGCCTATTGAGCAAGTCAAGTGGTACCCGCTATGCCACAACAAAACCAGCAGCAGCTGTTGGAACCTGCACATCCTGCGCATCCTGCGCCCAGCAAAGAGCAAAACCCAGCAGTGGCCCTGCCGCGCCGCGTCTCTGCCATGGCGAAAGCTGCTAAATCACAGCATTTGTGGCTGGCTGTTTTCGGAAGCCACCACCAGTCAGGGAATAATCCTCTTTTCTACCAGTCTTTACTAGATTTACTTCGCCTTTGCAAAGGTCTATTTATATATTAGATTTACTACAAGTCTTCATTAGATTTGTATATTGTACTTTGTTTTTGGGTTTCTTGCCTTTTGATGGCAGAGGTTGCAAGTCACGATTCCCCCAGTCAAATGAACCACCAAGATTTCTTGAAAAACACTTGTGCAACAGGCAATGAATCTGGCATGAATGGTCCTACTGTTTTGTGGACCGCTCTGAAAGTCGGTGGGTGCTCTCTGTCCAGCAGAAAACGATCAGCAGAAACGGCCCAGCGATGAAGTGCACATCCCCCATGATGCTCACACAACTAGCACCTGAGAAGGAAGTCAGCTCTTGGCTCCGGACTCTCCGTGTACTGTCCGCAACTTCGAAGTTTAAATGCATGCAGTTTGAAGACATCAACCAGAGCTGGCAGTAGTTCTGCCAGAATTTAACAGCAGACCAGGAAATCCAATGTGAACATCGGCCATAATCCTCATAATGGTGACAACTGCATTCCCGTGGTGATAGTCAGTGTACCACCACATGCCACCAGGATGGTGATCAACCGCGCCACTAGTCCTCCATTGTAACCAGGGGCACCGCTCAGGGAGATCCCAGGGGTTCTGGGCTCAGACGTTTCTCCGTGGGCTCGTTCGCCGTTCCTGCACTCTCCGCCTCCTGAGCAACTGGGAGAGGCCTACCCCGTAGCTATCCATGGCTGGCCTCAGCCATGAAACCACAGATGTTGCGGAAATCTTAGAGTCTGTCAGAGTGCTGAAGAGGCCTTTTTTCCAAGTCTTAATGTTCGATACATGTCGTTATCATGGTGGAACAATACACAAGAGCCAGCAACCTGTCCTACTAAGTTTGCGCTTGAGTATGTAATACTCAGGTTCTTCCAGGTTCGTGTACAAGTGCTAAGAACCAGCTAGTAATAGTTACTTATTCACAAGCAACAAAGGATCTTGAGACTGTTCAAAACCGACCTGGTATTGGAACTCCACCATTTCCAGACATTGCCGATCATCCTGATCCTACTTGCGAGTTTAGTTGCTGCTGGTACCTGCTTATAAGCAAGCTTTCTTCTGGGAGATAAGCAACCTCTCAGATATTCCGTGGCATCTTCCATGGCATACAGTACCATGTATCCAACTATCTCGCCAGGTGTGTCCAGAAAAGCTGGGTGCTGGAAGAAGCACTAGCAACGTGTGAGACTCGAGCCAATGGGCATCCAATGGGCATCCAATGGGCATCCAATGGCATCCGCAACCGGGTTGGTTGACCCATTCAAATCATCATTTTGGGATGGCCCAGGGGCATCCAGGGGCATCCAGGGGCAAGCTTTGCCCTGGCTCCGCAGGGCCTCTGAGAAGTAGAAGAAGGCCAGGTTGGGCTGAACCTCGTTCCTTGGTCGTGACCGGACCCGTATGACCCCGTGCTGGTTCGTCAGTTCGTTTGGAAGTCCCGAGACCTTGGAATGCGTCCGACCCCTGCGACGAAGGCCCTCCCTTCGCTGCGAAGTTCTTTCGCTGGATATCTTTGAGCTACAAATCTGACCAACTCGACGACCATTCCTCGATACCTTGATACTTTGTGAGGCATCTGAGGGGGCGACATTCTTTAGGTCCGGCCTTCGGATTTCCAAATTTCACCATGATGGATTTTCATGTTGCGTAATCAAGCAGCCCTGGGGCTTGTACGAGGCAAGAATTGAGCCAAAGGAACTGATCAAACGGGCGCTATGAAATGATAGATCGATTGATCGATTCAACACATGCTACAGCAATTACATCTACTGTATGAAATATTATAACGCTGTACGTATGCTCCATTAGACTTATTTCGGATTGTTTGGTTGGTCAATTACTAGTGACTGACCCATCGATTCATTGAGTGATTTGATAGATTGTTTCGTTGATTGACATCTATTTTTTCCAAATTTTTTGTGTTTGCTTTCTTGATGTTGCTTGCTTGCTTGCTTGCTTGTTTGCTTGCTTGCTTGATTGTTTGCTTAGCTGCTTGCTCGGCCAGTTAATTCTTGCTTAATGCTGCCAATGTTGTTGTTTGTGATGTTGATGCTGCCGTGATCGTGGTAGTGAGCTTTGTTGTTGTGGTTGGAGGTGTAGTCCTTGTTGTGGTTGTGGATGTTGTACCTGGATGGTAATCCCATGCTTCCTTGTCGTCAACCATCACTCGCCAACCACCCATTGTAAGCTGGAATAGCCAGCCATGAACCAATATATCCAACCAATAACCCGATATCAGCTACAAGCCAAATCCAAACCACGCATCATTTGCCAAACGTGATACATCCTCTTTGGAAGAAAAATGAGTAATGATACAATCCGCTCAATGAATACAAATTTTGATGCTTTCCTCTTATCTGGTTGGTGGTTTCAACCCCTGTGAAACATTTTAGTCTACCAACCATTTGTCAATAGGTTACAAGGGAAAATAGAACATGCTTAAAACCACCAAATAGTTTTCTTGTTTGGGTTGCTACTTTTCAACGGGATAGCCGTCTGCACTCAAGTGTCATGAGGTTGAAGGTCAAGGCCCTTGTCTCCTGGCGGGGAAGCTTAAAGGAGCAGCAGTTCGTCAACTCAAATGGGTTCAAATGGGGGGTCTCAAGCTGTAGGGGATCCCCAAAATGGTTGGTTTGTTACTATGAATGACTAATATAACAGCTGAAATGGTTGGTTTATTCCTATAAATGGTTAATAGACTGGATGATTTCGGGGTACTTCTATTTTGAGAAACGCCCAAACGGTGAACCTGCGTGCTGGCCTGAACCTTGTAGGTTTTCATCAATGAAATCTTTGGTTCGTGCTTGCAGCCGGTCAGCAAACATGTTGATTTGAGTCTGCTTCAGCGACCCTCAGCTGCCAAAATATCTCAGAATACCGCTGGAAACTCAGTCACTTGGAGACACCACATGCTTTGGAACGCACCTAAGCAACTGTACTATAATATCGCAAGACAGTTTCTCCAAATCTCCAGGCTTAGACATCTTCACATCCAATCACATCTTATCAACATCGTATCACATCTTACCGTCATATCATCACATCTTATCACATCTTATCACATCTTACCGGAATATCATCACATCTTGACACCTCTTATCACATCTTACCGTCATATCATAACATCTGATCACATCTTATCACATCTTACGGTCATATCATCACATCTTATCACATCTTATCACATCTTACCGTCATATCATCACATCCTATCACATCTTATCACATCTTACCGTTCTATCAGCACATCTTATCACAACTTATCACATCTTACCGTCATATCATCACATCTTATCACATCTTATCACATCTCACCACCTCGTATCACATTTTACCATCTTCTCAAAACATCTTATCACATCTTATCATGACGTCTTATCACATCTTATCATCATGTCATCACATCTTGCCACCTCGTATCACATTTTACCATCTTCTCAACACATCTTATCACATCTTATCACATCTTATCACATCTTACCAACATATCATCACATCTTGTCACATCTTGTCACATCTTACCATCATGTCATCACATCTTACCATCCTCTCATCACATCTTGCCACCTCGTATCACATCTTGCCATCTTCTCAACACATCTTATCACATCTTATCATCACATCTTGTCACATCTGATCACATCTTATCACATCTTACCATCATCTCATCACATCTTCTCACATCTTACCATCATGTCATCACATCTTGTCACATCTTGTCACATCTTACCATCATGTCATCACATCTTCTCACATCTAGTCACATCTTACCATCATGTCATCACATCTTGTCATCACATCTTGTCATCACATCTTATCATCACATCTTATCACATCTTATCATCACATCTTATCACATCTTATCACATCTTATCATCACATCTTATCACATCTGATCACATCTTATCACATCTTACCATCATCTCATCACATCTTCTCACATCTTACCATCATGTCATCACATCTTGTCACATCTTACCATCATGTCATCACATCTTCTCACATCTTGTCACATCTTACCATCATGTCATCACATCTTCTCACATCTTGTCACATCTTACCATCATGTCATCACATCTTGTCATCACATCTTATCACATCTTATCATGACGTCTTATCACATCTTATCATCATGTCATCACATCTTACCACCTCGTATCACATTTTACCATCTTCTCATCACATCTTCTCAACACATCTTATCATCACATCTTATCACATCTTATCACATCTTATCACATCTTCTCACATCTTACCACCTCGTATCACATCTTACCGTCATATCATCACATCTTGTCACATCTTACCATCACATCTTGTCACATTTTATCATCACGTCTTATCACATCTTATCATCATGTCATCACATCTTGCCACCTCGTATCACATTTTACCATCTTCTCAACACATCTTATCACATCTTATCATCACATCTTATCACACCTTATCACACCTTATCACATCTCATCACATCTTGCCACCTCGTATCACATCTTGCCATCTTCTCATCACATCTTATCACATCTTATCATCACATCTTATCACATCTTATCACATCTCATCACATCTTATCACCTCGTATCAGATCTTGCCATCTTCTCATCACATCTTATCACATCTTACCATCATGTCATCACATCTTATCATCACATCTTATCACATCCCACCATCATCTCATCACATCTTACCACCTCGTATCACATCTTACCATCATCTCATCACATCTTGTCACATTTTCATCATTTCTTGCAGCTTTGTCCCCTCAAAGGTCCCCGGAGAGGTCCGCTTCACCAGGCCTTGGTGACCAACAAGACAAATTCCACCTGGGGCAATGCCACGATGACATTCTTCAGCGTTGGTAAGTGCTTCTTCCTGGCCGCGTGGGTAGCGATGTCTGGTCCCACTTCATGGGCCGTGCCATAACTGTGACAAGCCAAAGAATGCTATGGCACAACAAGGCCCAAATGCTATGGCACAGTTTGATGCTATGTAGCTTTCTTGTGTTCGTTGGATGCATGGACTGAAAGTGCCTCAGCATTGCTTGTATGGGTGGAGTGAACAGGGAGAAATGTACGGGAATATGGAGCGTCTTTTATTGATATTCCCTTCAATTGTCAACCAACAAGAAAGCTGACATTTTCGCGGTGCAATCAAGCTTGTTGGAAGCAGGGTCACTGATTGTTCGATGTTTTGTATCTGGTTGATCAAGCACAAATTACCGACGCAACAAAAACACTAAACAATTGCCAGCACAAATCACTAGCAGAACAAAAACACCAGCAAGAATCACAAATTTATTAGCAGAACCAAAACACCAGCACGCAATTACAAGTACAAAGTGACCAGCAGCACAAAAGCACAAATCACTTCTTTCCCCAACATCTCGCAGAAAGGATGTCGAACTGTGGGTGCATCACGGCTTGAAGCACAGCATAGGGCAGCCGGATCCCAACTTTTTACGCTCTCTCTTGTAGCATGTTTCTCAATGTCCCTTGAACTTGACTCAGTGAAACCTACTCCTGGAACTGATCTGCAACTTTTACCTGCCGCTGTTGCATGAGCTTCAACCTATATTATGTTGCACTGAGATACGCTTTTACTCTCGATAACACACCCTCCAAGAATCATAGCTGCCCCAAAAGCACCTCTATATACATGAGCCGCGTACCTTTTCAGTTGCACGCAAGTTCAGTGTCCAAACCCATCCCCAGCGGCCCCATTGGGGCTCCGCACAACTGAGAGCTGTTCACACCATTGGCACGTGTGGGGCACAGGTAAACCCGAAGGAAACCATAGTCCTGTGGAGCTGCTTGGACCATCTGCAAAGCTGCACCTAAGAAGCTGTTTTCTTGTAGTGGAAGCCCACTGAAGTAATAGACATACACACAAAAATATGGATACAGATTCGGATAGATTCGGTAAAATCATGTAGAATCGTATATACCCTCTGTACAGGTTACACTATCTTACAGAAATCTGTATGTAATTAAAACATGCAAATATCACACCAATCATACTAGACAAGGGCCTCTGGTTAGAAATGAAATACGTTGCCATGTCAGGAGCGAAACCTGACCCACCTTGGAGCTGTCTCAGAAATCTTCATCCAACTTTATGGGGGCTGAGGCTAAGCAGCAGGGTCCAGCTGTTCCCAACCTGGCGTCCCCGCCTCCCACAGAGTTCGCACCAATGAAGCGTCGCCCTTCAAAACATCCACACAGTATTCACCTGGACGACGCACAGAGGGATCTTCCCGAAACGGAATGTGTGCCCTCAACAACCCGTGGAAGTTGCTCCAATTTGAGATGTGGATGGTGACTTGGGGAGAGCTATGTGGGTGCCCCAAATCTGGATACTGGGTATGACTTATGTATCACATGATAGAATCAAATGTCTGAACATCGTTTATCCCCGATATGGATTCATTTCCAGTCATTAAACCCTATCTCCATGATTTAGTCTTGAAATAGCTGCAAAGACAAGTGATGAACTGGGACCACCAAAGGAAACTACAACCATTGAGACAAACTACGCAGCTGGGAGCATCTGTGAAGACAGTTGCAGAAATATCTATATAGGTCTTGCGTGTTTTGTGAATGCAAACACAACCGCTATCCCAAAATTCCTTGGCTGGAATGGTGGGATCGTCTTGTCCGAAGGAGTACTTTCTATTCGCTCAAGTCTGATAGCTTCGCCGTGACCCTACATCCATGGAATGATCAAATAGGCTGTATCTCCACGCTATTGTGGCTTGGATCACTGCCAAAGCGTCATGAGAATCCACACTAACGGGCTGGGTGTCCAACAGGGGGCAGCCCGGCCTCCCAAGTGGGCTGCGAAATGGATGGGAGCAAACTTCCCCGTTTGTTGTCTCCGGTCGATCCTCAGCGAGCAGTGATTTTTGATTTTTGCTACTGGATGACTGCTTGATGCATCCTGTAGAGTGGCAACGGGCTATGAATGGAACGAGTGCCATGTGCCGGACCAACATATCATTGGCGCCATGTTTCAGTGGATGGCATGCCCAGTTCAAGGATTACAAGAGGCGGTATCAGCCCAGCCAACCAACTGGCATTTGCGTTTTGCTGTCTTGGGCCACTTCTACCAAAGTCATGGAGGTTGCTGATATTGGAAGTCACTTGTGTTGGTCTGGGGTTTCTCACACGTTGCTTTCATTGCAGGCGGGGTGCTGTGTCTGCAACTTTAAGTCTGAAGATGTCATTGTCCAGAAGTGCTTGCATCACTTTACGAAAACATCCGAGAAGTTTCTGATGCAGGTTACTCTTGCAGCTGCTTGGAAGGTAAACTTTCAAGGCATTCGGATTTCGGCAGGCTGTCATGAGTCATTAGCAGTTGGTGAGTCTGACATGTGTTTATGCCTCCATTTGAATCAAGGTTGGCAATTGCTTATCAAGAGTTTCTGACTTGTGAGACATTGACAAACGCATCGCAACCAAACATTTTTGTTCTGAAGGCCCTGCTAAAAGCATTCATCACCACCTGCTTGGCATGGATGGTCACCGGCGCTACTAACGCTGCTACAAGCATTACCTGTTGGGCGTGGATGGTCACCATGATCCCCCAGAATGGCTCCTGAAGTATGTTGGCCCATTGCAGAGTCGCTCGGGGGACAACTTGCGACTTCAGTTCCTCTGCTTCGAATTCGTCACGGGCACCTGGGGTCAACTCAGCTGGGCTTCCCGACTCCTCCTGCAGCATGCGTAACCACGTCAGCGACGCCTGGCCAACACCAACCAGGGTTCAGTGCAACAAACCCATGCGATCACCACCATCATCATCATCATCATCATCATCATCATCATCATCATCATCATCATCATCATCATTCTCACCATATCATGGTCATATCATATCCTATCACTCAAACGTGTCATGGCCCACATACCGAGGTTCTCGACCCTGCTTCTCCGCTCGGAAGTTCACGCCCCACCTGAGACTACGGAGACGAAAAGGTGTAGGAATGGTTACTAACTATGGTTACTAACCAGTCACTAACCATGGTGAGTATCTGTAGCATCTGTAGGTAGCCATGGTTACTAACCGTAGTCACTAGCACCATTAGTTACTGTAGGTATCTGTAGGTTACTGGCCATGGTGTAACTGTTTCTTTCACAGTACACTGTAACATAAACAGCTTCCCATTGCATCCATGGTCACTAACCAGTCACTCAGCGGAACATGGTCGACCAAATAGGTATGGGTCAAACACAGGGTAACAAAGAAGTGCAAGACTTTGTAAGTTTCAGTAGGCCACTGGGCCACGAACTTCTCGGCTTGGCGGACGTATATTCCTTTACCGTCGGCCGTATCCAAATGCTCACTATGCATCACTGTGCAGCTATGATTGCACACTGCTGCGAAGTGCATTGCTCAACAGCAGCACTTTTCAGCTCTGTCATGGGTTTCACATACCTTATCTACCCACAAGCAATTTCCACCACTACATCGCACGGGGAAAACCTCACTTGACCGTGGCACATGGTAGCACGTGGCTGGGGGACTGAGATCTCTGGAGATCCGAACTCCACAAAGGCAAACTCCTGGGAGATGTCGCAGAGCGTGCGCGGGGAGACCGTGTCATCCACGCCGCTCAAGGACCTGATTCAGGGCGCATGGCGAGCTCCCAGCGGTCCAACATGGACCAGACCTGGACACTGGACACCATCAAAGCCTCATGGATTTCTGGGATGTGTCATTTCTTTATGGTTGTTTTGGTTTTGATGTCATTTGTTTTGGTTTCTTCAGGTTTCTTCACTTCCCTTGCGCGAAACTGTAGTTTGCATGCTTTGGATCTGTCATAGATGGATAGAAAGCTGTAATCAGTACCCCTGGAATGGGATGCACAATCCTGGTTTCAATGCAAGGGATACAAGATGGCCACTTCCCCAGAAACCATGCGGTGACGAGAGAAGTGTGGCACCCTGAAACATGGTCCACTTTTGTCCACTTGCACATGAGTCTCAATCCTTCGCAAATTTAGAGTGACATCAAGACCAAGTCGAAGATGATCAACACAGTGCAAGTTCCCAAAAAATCTGTGTCCAACCACGACCACTTTGAATCTCCCGAAAATTACCTCGTCAAACAGTTGACAACAGCTGCAACACGGATGATCTCTTCCAGCCACCTCACGAGTCGCGTCTTTCAAATCTGTTGGCGAAAAATCCCCGAACTTTGCATATGTCCCTGTACACATTGTTGAAACTTGAACAAAAGCAACATTTACTGGATTTTTGTCATACTAAGTTATGATCCATGAAGCCATGCTCCTCACCAAGCGACGCTTTCACAACAAGCAGCGAAGCTGCTGAGGCTTGTCCAATGACATAGGCTTGCAATTGGTGGTCTAGCATAAGAACAAACATGAACAAACTACTATTTGCATCCATTTGCAGCTTGTCTGGGCAAGTGTTTACGCATAGGTTACCTGCCCTTCACTTAGTTGGCTGGACTGGTCAGCGATGATCCCAGGGATGGCATCCACAAAGAACCTTGGATCCCAAACCAATGGTGCTTGAAGAATCCCTCACCAGAATCCTTCATCTGTAACCATCATATAATCTTCAATCTTGTTGATGGAAATCATCAATACTCTCAACCACCAACGTTGGCAACCTACAACTCTGGTCACCACCAAGGCCCTATCCGAAATGCTCACCAGCACTGCCAGCGAACAATCCCTGAGATCCCGAACAAAAAACTGAGTTCAAAGCCTCTGAGTGGATCGCCTTCCTGCGGTTGTGTCGGTAACCTGATGCCCTGGTGAACATCCAATTAATCACCAGAATGGAATGCTCGGCTGGTTGGGATGCTCATCTCTCCGAATTTTTGGATGGCACCGACCCACAGCCATATCCGAAATCTGTTGCTTTCTTTTGATTTTCTGGGGGAGAAATCTGCTGGCTTTTTCAAATGCCCAGCCCCATGGAGATCTGGCTGTTGACGAGGTGCACCCAATCAGTCCACAAAATGGCAACTTTGAATCAAGACTTTATTGGGAGACAATGAGACATATACTAGACTCTTTTCAGAGCACCCTAAACAAAGGAAGGACTCGCAGAAACTTATGGGCAAAAACATGTTGTGCTGCTCCATCTGATTGACACGTTCAAAACTGCACCAATCGAAAAAGAAATCAACTCCATTAATCAGGCAATAGTCTGGCCAACGGGACAACATAGGCTTGTTTCATCTTGTTTCCTGCCTTGCAAAGATATCAACCCAACATAGGCCTACTCACCTGCCCTGTCCTCCAACGGCGAGCTGGGGCCGGATTTGCCTCCAGGCACCAATCAGGGTCCGTGACACGTGACCCTGTCAACCAAATCTAAGGGCGGTACCCCCTGTTGTGAACATCCTGAAGGAAAGTCATCCGAGAAAAAGTTACCATTTTTCCAATCCTTTGGTTTGTAAAAACTGTCACACAAGGATCTGACGCATCTTGGCACCCACACCCAGTTTTCCCAAACATGTGCCAAAGACTTCACAGTGCTTCAGAATCGAACAGCAAACTGTGTCTTGGAGACTATCATCACCAAATCCACAATCTATGTCTATCTCAGTTGCCTTTCCCAATCCTCTCAATCTTAATCCCACGTCACCAAGACGCTTGGCCTCTGGGCCATAGTAGGGCTACAAAACTCTACTATCTGGCAGGTAAGACACAACCCACCATAACAAACAGTTGTCGGAATCTAGGATTTCATGGTGCATCACCCCCTGCAAATTACTGTGTACCAATACTTGAAATGACCATTGTGATGATCTATGGATACCCTAAACCATGGCTATGGATATCCATTGTGATGATGCCTTGCGGGTACGGATGGCTATGGATAGCCTAAACTCCCAGAGACGGCCTCCGCTCGCTGTTGCACCACTGCCGCTTGAGCTGGCTGTGCCAGTCCCTTTGGAACGGGGGTAGGCGCTGAACCAGGCACGCGCCTGCCGCGTTTTGGCCGATTGGGAATATCCAACGTGCCAGGCTCTTCATATATGTATAATTATTAGATATAAGTATTGCCCATATAAGAATGTTGTGCATAGATGAGTATTACACATCTATGGTGATATCTACATATACACATCGATAGATATGCACATATGCATGAATACAAATACGTGGTATATTGCACAATATACACCATTATACACCTACACACCTCCATTTGCATCAAACAGAACATGATTCTGTGTTATGCAGATCTCCGGAGTGCACACCATCTCTTTTTTAGCACAGCTCTGGTGTGACCGACTCAGGACCGACCGGAGGCATGCTACTGGAGGAACGCTGCCAGGTGGGCGTGTCTTTCTGAAATGTGGATGGCATGGTAGGGGAATTCGGTGCCTCTCAAACACCAACCTGGTGTCGTCTCTCCAAATAGAAATAAGTAAGTAAATGATAGTGAATGATTGGTAAAATGACTGAAACGCACACACACACACACCACTTGATCATTTACCAGAATACCAATTGTTCACCAATGTTCACCATCCCGAAAAAGAACCCTGACATAGTGCGCTAATACATGCATTGCATGCATCTCGCAACACTGATCCTTGCCTCCATCCTGGAGTTTGTCAGGAGCTTTCGTGGTATCCGTACAATGTTTGATGAAGTGTGATGGTTGATTGGCTGACGAGTTCATTGAGTGAAACTGATAATTGATGATGATGATGACGATGATGATGATGATGAAGATGATGATGGTGATGATGATGATGGTGGTGGTGATGATGATTTTCGTGATGATTATGATGATGCTGCTGCCGCTGATGATGATGATCATACGGCTTGTCCATGCTCCAACATCTCCAACATCTTCAACATCTCCAGCATCCCCAGGCCCCGTTGGATTTGGAAGTTTGACCTCGAAAAGGGAGACCCCGACACTCAAAAGATCTCAAACGCATGCTATGGTTCATTCAAGGTTGTTGACTGCACTCATCTGATACAAAAGAAGCGACATAGAATGGATGTGACCAACCCTAAACAGACCGCTAACTGGTGCAGGACCACCAACGTTCCTCCGTCTTTAAAGAGTTCTTGCAGCGAACTGTCGCTGCACAGAAGTGCTGCATTGAGGCGCTGCAACGGTGACCCATGTCTTGCAGGCCAAATTCCATGTCATTGCCAGCGGTCTGAAGTTCATGAAGAGCACTGAACCACGGCACTGGTTCCAAGTCAGCCCAACTGATCATGGAATGTGATCAAACATGCCGGGCTGTGGCCCAGCGTCTGTACAACTCCCTGGCGAAGATCAGATCGCGGCCACCATCTCCTCACCTGCATACCTTGGAGCAACTCTCCAAAACCTGGATCCACCAACATATCTTGATTTTACATGACCAATGGGTAATAATAGGGATTAATTTGGGATAATCACCTACAATACAGGGTAAACAACTACTTTATGGTGGCTTCTCAAGCTGGGGAACCCCTCAAAATGGCTGGTGTATAAGTATAAATGCTTAACATAAAGGATGACTTTGTCTTTTTTCCAATTTTAAGAAACACCTATCTCAATTTCACAACTGTTGGTGTCAAAAACAAGGGCTTTCCATGTGCAATCGAAGGTCCTGGCAGTTGATCCTTCACCAAGGCACTCGTTGTCTACGCCGTTCACGACAGAGCAGGCCTCAGCGGGAACGAGGAAATCAAATAAGACTTGAAGCAGCTTGCTATGCTTGCTGCATGTTGCCACCCCCCACAGCTGTTGACCCATCCAATCAGCGGCGAACTTCATTCCCTTGGCCAGGCATTAGGATTGACTTTTTTTTTGGCATCCCAGGCCATCCTCACGGCTCCTTCGAACTTCAGAGGAACTTGTTTCCAAGCTTGCGTTGACAAAATGCAACCAGCACCCCACATGGGATGAATGTGCTTAAGCAGGTAGCTTCTTCATTCTTGTTTCATAGTTGATCATGATATTTCACATGAATTCTGCATAGCTTTGTCGAAGTTGTTCATGTGGGGATAACTATTTGCCCTTTCCAGCATGGAACATCTTCGCATGAGAAGCTGTTGGGTTCAATCTTCCCAGTTAGTTCCCACAGCTTTGCTGCCGCACGTGATATGAGGATTTCCAGGTGGTTGCAAGGCATCAGCAGCTGAACCAGCTGATCTTCCAGCAGGCTTCACAAGTCTTCAAATGGCACATCTTCGTGTCAACCCTACAGGTGCACGGAACCCACAAGGTCTGGGGACATAGACGCGCAGCACAAGATTCGATACCAGAAGTATGCCAAGGCATAGATGTCAACAAATAAATGAGCAATTATTGTATACGTATGTATACTATGCATATCTGCACATGTATGCCCTGCCCTCCGATTCCAAATCCGAAAGTCCCAAAGCACCAGAGTGTGGCCTTGGGATGTGCTTTGTCTGCAACGTTGATGATGCGTGTAATCGATAGGCGCAGCGTTAATCTATTATGAATAGCCAGTGGGTGAAATGACACGCTCCTCGACCTTTATACATCCCAAAACCCTAAAGGGTGTCTGTGAGAGGGTCGTAACCATTGTGCAATGGAAGGAACATGTTGAAACTGAAAGTGCAAAGACAAGAAATGATACGCGTTATCTGCTGCAAGTTATCCTAACTGTCCTACCTATTCTGATACAATGTGTCTATATCATTCTATATTGACGTGCTTTGACTTGTTCTAGCTACTGGTCATGTGCCTTGACATGGCAAGGCCTTGCGAATTTTTCGCTTTGGGACAGCACAGGTGTCAAGTCTCACAGCACACATCCAACGACTCCCTGCAACCAAACCTGGCCCAGTGCGGGATCGACTCGTTTTCAGGGCAACCGGCAGCAACCGGCAGCAACTGGGGAAGTTTTATGTCTCGAAGCCACGTCACATAGGGCTCCGGATCTGCGAAACTGTGGTGTACCGTCTCCACCCAGTTTGTAGCAGCAGAGGACACAGCCAGCGATGGCCTTGGAAGCGCTTGGGGATCCTTAAGCAACGGGTGCATAGCCCCAGGTATCTTTGGGTGATCAGTTGTCGAAGGTGGAATGATTGGTGTGTATGTGTGTGATCCTGCCTAATACACCAATCTTTTGGCTGCACATATACCAATCTTTTCTTAGGTCTTTTCTTGGGAAGAGTACAGCAAGTGCGTGGGTGTCACAAATGTGGCTGACGTCCTCACTGTGCAGTCCAACTGAGCGAAATCTACCATGAGGAGAAGCCATCAAACGTGAACCAATGACAATATTGCCTACAGCTGCTAGTGATCATGGAGTCACGCATCATCATTTCTCGTGATGGTCGTTGCAATTCCTGTTGTGCCAGGAATTCCATGCTCTACTACTGGATGACAATCAATGCATATCAACAGGGTCATGTCTGCAGGGTCATGTCTGCAGCAACATGAATGATGTTCATGTTACCTGTCTTCAGAACCCTTTAGTTGGACAAGTTTCAGTTTCCTCTTGCCAAGGGATTTTGAGTTGGCCAACTACCATGATGGAAAGCTGCATTTCTGGAGCCAGGTTAGACCACACCCTTGGGTGTTCATTGGATGCACCTGCCATCGCGCTTGGTGCCCCAACGAAACTGCCGTGGCTTCTGGATGGCCATAAAATTCGGGAGCAATGCGGCGCAACTCCGGCAGTTTCAACAGCGGAATGTCGGGAAAGTCCTGACCCAGCTGAGGCTTCGATAGGAAGCGAAGGGGAACTGAGTAGGAATGCCAGAACATACATATGTATATAAATATAAAGTATAAATGAGATATCGTAGACAATGTAGGCAATTAAAGATACACAAGATATGATAGATATTATATTATATATGTAAACAAATCAATAGAAATCGATAGAGATTGCAGGAGCTTTTAGCACCTTTAACGAAGGCAAGTAATCACCAGTGCTAGTGGTTGGTCACGGATTAAAGCCAGAAAGTTTTGGAGAACTCCTCGTGTCTGAAACCGTTTGCAGGATCGATTCAGGTTTTTTCAGTATCTGGATTCTGGATGTATCTAGTTATTCTTGATTTCGATGAACAACAAACATGTTGCGTGTTGGTATTGTACCCTTCTATACCCTTCTCACAGTTTAGAAGTTGTGGCATGTGCAGCAGAGTCTCATGATGTTCCAGATGGTAGTTGGAGAAGAGACAGACCTCGGTCACAGCACTTGGTATGCAGGAAGATCCCATCACTGCAGTGTGGATGCCGTGGTGTCATCTATGAAGATCGAACAGCTTCAGAGGTTGTGACCGCCGTGTCGGCAGGTCTGGCCAAGGCACCCAATCGAACCACCCCCACGGCTCGCCCACGTAGAGAGAAGAGCTGGGAGCGCAGGAACCATCCAGGCGTTTCCCACTGCCATGATTCGACACCTCACCAAGAGGTCACAATTCGGATGGTGGATCACTAGTCAGTCAGGTTATCATTGACCAGTCATGTGGATAGTCAGCTTTAATGTACTATACAATTCTGATCAGCTATGTATGCAGTTTGATCATGTTCTATCGACCATTCCCTATTGACCAGCTGATTTTGACTCAAGGCATCTCCGTGGGCCTTTCTCCGTTGAAGTCCTGCGCTATGTTGAGCTGCAACTGGCGGCTTGGTTGGTCGTTGCTAGCGATTCTTGGGGGCTCAATTTCTAGGCTCCGGGCGAACATGGCGCAGGCTGGGTGCACTGGAAGTTGCCAGGCCACCTAGAGCAAGGATCCCGTTGGGAACGGTGCTGGGTTAACAGGGGAAACCGTCAATGCATGGGGTTTTCCGAGTAAACATGAACCCAAACCTAGGAAAAGCTTAGGAAAAGCTTAGGAACACCCATTTTGATCCCGAAACCTGAGGAAAACGACGATTTTGCTCCTTCAGGCACACAGGTTTGTCCTATTCATTGAAAAGTTCTCTGTGGTGTCTTCAAGATGACTGCAACTCAGGGGATGGTTGAAGGTCATGGGTACTCCCAGAGGATGGGTCAAGATCAACCAATCAAAAAATAGGTAGGTGATAGCAGGTGAACATTCCGGCAGCTCAACCTTTGGCTTTTGATTCTTTGGATGTTCACCAGGGGCCCCAGGTCACCAAACACACAGCAACAAGATTCAATCTTTCGTTCATCATCCACGTTAGGCGGGTTGTTAAATCAGCATCTTTAAAATAACATTTTTTGGGTACAGTTCAATGACATCCTGAATCATGCAGACTTTTTTTATCTGAGCAGTTTCAAAACCATTCAAGACCTATTTCGTGTCAACATATTCAACAAACTAGGAGATATAGGAGAACCTTCTAAAAAATCAATCAACTGATGTTTCGACAATTGCTTGAGTCTCTTATGCGGTCTGAGCCAACAGGCCCCCGGCTGAGCGCAGAATTCCGATCCTTGTGGACTTGTGGTTTGACATTTTTGGTTGAGTACCGGCGGTCAGTAACATTTTTTGACCCAAACAACTTGTGATAAAACATCTCTCCACTGTGCTGACCGGCAGCTTCAGCTCTGAAAGCTACTGCACGCGGGATCTTTTTACCCTGATTACCTGTGGTGGATCCCATTGCATCTAGCGATGATGTAAAGCGCGTCCCTATGTCATGGTTGCCCTGTAGTACTATGTTCAACCGCCCTGCTTAAATGCTTTCTCGAGACGTGATTTCTTGTGGTAACCCGCGACGAGGGTAGATTTGAGGTACCATTTGGTACCATATGTAGCTTGTCGATTTCTGTTGAGACTCCTTAGAAAATAGAGAAATCCACTCGGAGATAAAGCTGGACGATGGATACATATGTATATGCTCAATTCATAGGCCAAATCAATGGGAAGAATGAGGTCTTCAGTTCTGGGAGCGACTTTTCGTCAAATCCGTTTTGGCACAACAACTAATTAGCGGACATAATGAAGACTTGATCTGCCCCAGGTCAGTCACTTGTGTCTCGCAAAAGCTCTCACTTATGTCTCAAAGGGTTCACGTTTGCCTCGATTCAGCTGTTTTTTAGGTCAAACACAAGGGATGGCCCTCTACAATCCTCTACACCTTTTCATCAGAAGAGGACATCCATCAAACCTCCACACGCAGTCCGGGTTTGTTTCCTGAACTTTCCAGTGAAAACTTACGACTTCAGCCTCTTAGGAACGACCCTTCGAGGCGACACCTCCCACCATACCCACTCCCATCAATGATCCCTGGCCCTTCTTTCCTGTGCGGCACAGATTTTCTGTGGCCCTTCTATACTGTCAGGCGACTTGAAAATTGTGCCCCTTCCGATGAACCAACAACCCTTCTTTGCGCGTCTGCAGGGGTGGATTGATGCTGACCACCCACCGAATCACGGTTTGTGTGGGAACTGCACGTTGATAAATTTGGTAAACTGTTCGTTTCCATGCCAAAATGGTCATTAGTGGTTGAGAAACCGACAGGTTCTGGTTACTCATCAGTTGTTAAACAGCTCCTACTCAACACCAAAACAGGTTTTCCCGCAAAGCATTGTCTCTGCCATCCCAGAATATCCCAGTGAGTCTAGCTGGTACCCAGATCCCATTTCACCTCTGCCAGAAGCAAGTAGAACAATGCTCCAGGACCTTTCAGCAGTTTGAAAGACATGCACAGTGGACAGGCTGCCCCAACCTTCAAAACCAAGGGCAAACCCTCATCACAAACCCAGAAACAGCAGTTTCTTCGCAACACCGCGCGAGCTGCACTCAACCCCTTCCAAGTCCTACGAAAGATTCCTTGGAACAGTTCTATCTTGAAGCCGCACTAAGAATCTTCTGCAACACACCACTACTTCTGGTCTGTAAACATCCAAGCAAAGCTGCCTACCCAATTCATTTCCAGGCTGTTGACCAGGCGTACAAGGCTTCAAGGCTTTCACATTAAGGAAAGTGCAGCATAACAAAAATCATGGTACTTGGCTTTCAACAATCGGCGGTGATGTTGGATAGTCAGCAGCTGTCAAGATGTTCACAACTACCATTTAATTTGAATTTATTGATATCACTTTACATCTCTAAAGCAACTATTTTCTTGGGATGCTTTGATTTGACACGTAACGTTTCCCATCGTTGCCCCAGCATCGTACCTGCATAGAACCATAGGAGGAGGTGCAAGACAGCTGCCTGAGTTGGAGGCGCTGTTGCAGTATGGGTGTGCTAATGGTCTGCCCACAATGGTCGCATCTTTCTGGGTACCATTATGGTCATCATTCATAGGGATGACTATTAAGGTTATCATCTCTGGGTACAATTTTTACGATTGGTGCATATTGTTTCCTATTGCCTTGCTAATTTGGGCTTGCTCTGCATACCCAGAACGCACTGACATATGGACAATGACATCAAAGCCAGCACCGTAGCCACCTTTGTCGTTTGAGTTCAAGATTCCCCTGGGATGCAAAATATCGGCAATACACATAAAATTTGCAGGTAGGTCTACCTGAGCTCTGGTGATTTTTGCTGAACTGCTCCCGAGGGGCGGTCCGCGCATACGTGGCGCAGGAGTCATGAAAGGCTGCAGGTTTCTGCAGGAAAAATGCCTGTGCTGCGGTGTGCCGTCATCCGGTGAAACCCAAAACAGTGTGCCAAAGCAGCAATGAGCAAAGGATCATGATGGATCACGTGGGTACAAGGGACCAATGATAGCAAAGTCAATGATGAGTTGATACAGGCAAAGGGACATGAAGAGCTGAACAAGGATATGCCGGCATAGCTGACCAATGAGGATGAACAAACTATTTGTCATCAACAATGACAATGATCATTGAACATTGCTGATGAACAACTGAGGATCAGTGACGCAACCCAACACTGGGAGCAGCATGCTCACATTGCTGTGCCCTCAGCAGCTGATTTCACTACGATCAACATGGAACTTCAAACTGAGCAGGATCACGGGAGATAATACACATGATACTCATAGGACCCTGCGATCAATTGTGCCATGAATAGCTAATGATGATGATCTACCAACAACTACCAGTATGGGCGGCTTATTCATATGGATCTCTCACTACATCTACATAGCAATGATCCTTGAAATTGACTAGACTTCACACATTACTAGCTTAACTTACTGCGCGAAAAGCTGGGGTCGCCCAAAGGCAAACAGGGTTGGCATTTTCATTTCCTGCCAAGCGGCGTTACGCCCAAACATAGCGACCACTTTGTCCTGGGATCTGCGCCATCAAAGACTTCAACTCTTAGATAAACATAAGGCATGCGACAACATGGCTCAGCTCATATGCCCTGGTCAAAATCGAATACATTTGCAGCGCGAATCATGGTGAACATATAGTGACATCCAGATCAACCCGGTAGATGGTGTTTGACTTTGACTGTCAGGATGTGGGTCTCTCCATAAATTCAAAGATTAGCGACTGCAAAGCATTTCAAATTTTACAATTTCGACCGGAAACAACAAGCTCTGTTGCCGCACAGTAGAGTCAATTGTGGACAGCATACTCCATACATCAATCATTCTCTCCAGTCAGTCGAGCATCGTTAACAGCCAGCGCGCAGCGCTCGAAAATCATCGAGAAGCAATACAAGGCCTAGGCTGAGCATTACCTGATATGTGAGGAATCAGGCAATGATAGAAACAAAGAGATAGAAATAGGCACTTATAGAAGCAAAGAGATGTCAATGATCCGCAGGGACATGGTATGTCATAATGCATCCCCTACAGAAACGACGACCTAATCATTTCACAGGGTTGTGTCCAAGCATTTTGCAGAATTCTTCAGGGAAAATGATTCATCACTACAGATTTCCACGGCAAACTCTTGTGGTTTCTCAGCCCCAAACTAGCCACTACTATCACTACGCTGCCATGTTTTTGCGGAATCCATAACGACCCACAGAAAGGACACCCTGGATAGTGACCCTCCCACCATGTCCCACCGGGTGCCGCAAGCCATTCGCCACCATGGCACTGCGTTCTTCGCTGCCCGTGTGTCGGCTTCGGTTTCAGTGCTTTGATCCCAAAGCCTGCCACGTGGTGTCCGCTTGGGCCGCTGGTGAAACCACAGGAGCTTAGCAGCAGCAGCTCACTGTCAGATGCTTAATTTGAATAAAGGCCATGGAATGCGGGTTTACATAAGTCTTTGTCGTGTAATTAGTGAATGAGGTAATGTAGAAGTCCCATTCATATATCCATTCATGGATTATAGGAATGACATGGAATGAATAAGATGTTTAACCCCCCACGTAACATCCGGTATCTTACATGAATGAATAACCAACCAACTTCTTCACACTGCTCAGCTCCACGATGAGGATCACCAGTTTGACCTACGTCAAAATATAGCCTGGCATTGTCCTGTCATGAGCATGGAAATCACTGGACGCATGAATTCATCGATAACTATGGATTTACTCCGGTACGAGTCACGAGTCTTATCTGTGCAGTCATCATGGCAGAATTCAATTATGATTGCGATGGTGAATGTGACTGCATAGCCACAATGTCTTTCAAAGTCTATCAACATCTGTCAGAATCTATCAACTATATGACGGTGGAACATTCTGACTCGTCAGATCTAGACTTCGCCGGCCCCACTCATCATTGGAACACCGAAGCAGCCGTGAAAGCCATTTCTAAGTTTAGCTGCAATGCCCTTCCTGCATATGATATGGGTATCACATCTACGCATGTCTATAATGCGTAAATAATCAGGAGCACACACACATACCACATCTACCACTATACAGGTTCATACATGTTCAGATACAGTAGATATGTCATACAGAATCATACACGTTCAAACACATATGAAGGTATATGAAGGTAAGGTACACCTTCAAACAAATTCAAACACAACCGAAGTCGGTAACGGACGAGTTGGGTGTGACCCTCTTCGTCGCCTCGTCATAACGTTGTGAGAGATCGATGGGGAGAAGGTGCCCAAGTCACCTGGGCACACCAGGGGACACTGCTGCAGCTTTTGCGGCCCCCAAAATGCGACTTTCGCGGGTCATCTCACAGCAACCCATGACCGTCGTGACCATCTGGGACCGTCCCATGTGAGTCCTGTGAGTTTCCTGTGAAAATCTCAGCTTTAGGTGGTCAGGAGGTGTATCTCCAGGATTTGTCGAAGCTCTGAGCCGACCTGCTGGTGCCAAGAAAAATAGCCTTATCAAGTTCTGGTGCCCTAAGCCCAAGTTCATTCTTGATAGGAAACTGCCAACAACTTGGGGATACAATGAGATACACCAGAAAAATGGGTATTCTTGTACGTACGAAAGTCATAGAGGGGAACTGAACTACACTGGGCCGCGTAAAAGTTCTGTCATGCCCAGCCAAAAACATTCTCATCTCGGAAAGAGAGCCTCGTTGTCAAACGGTCGTTCCACTGTGATTTGTATCAGGACGCCTACGTATGATGTACCTTTAGGTTTTGTTTTGCAACCCAAGCATGCTACTGGAGATGGCTGGCAGCAATGACCTTTATCAACGAGTCTCATCACTCTTTGAATCCTGTGCATCTTGCCAAATTTGGACTTACAAATTACCAGATAATGTTCTGTCAATGGTGTGGACCACCCAAATAGCTAGTTTCCCTACGTTTTTCTATGCTTCCCTGTAAACAAAGACATACCCACACCATCCAAGATCATCCAAGACCCTTAAAACAGGATGCTTTGAAGGAACATTTGTGGCACCGACATGGCACTCAGCTACCAGCATCCAGCCTGGCAGTGTAACCTCGAAGGGCCGTCCTTGCAAAGGCTGCCGATGTGCCACAAACAACACATCTCCATCCTGCGCGCGTCGCGAGAATCGGAGGTTTTGCAACTCCCAGCTAAGCAGCCGAGCGTATGAAGTTCCTGAGACTTGAAGTAAGAAGCCATGTCTATATAGTATCATCATGTGTCGTCCTAAGATTCGATAAAAATGCATAAAACATAGAAAAAAGCACTAAGAAATACTGCCTCAAAATGCTGATGAGCACCTCATGATGTCCATGGCTTCCCTGGTGGCCTCGCCCAGCTCCGGGCGCCTCGAACTCCATGCGCTCGGAGTCGAATAGTTGGCCCATCGAGGCTCGACCCAAGTTCTTGTGATGGGATAAATGGCCCCTGGAAGGCGCCAGCCAAGGGATGGGGTCCGCCACAGGATGACGGGACGGTTTCAACCGACCTGGAGACCGACCTGGAGCTGTTTTGTGGGGGGTTCCCCTGACAGTTCTGGGGGAAGAGGCGGCTGGAGTAGAGTAGAGCGAAGCACGGTCACGGAATTGGACAGGACAACAAGGACGCCAAACCATATCCTACTCTACCACCAAGTGTGCCAACCCTTGAATGATGACATGATTTCATATGTCTAAAGCATTGGACCCCAAAAAGGACTGTTTTCCAAAGCAAAAATGAGCGTTACTTGGAAGTACGTGGACACGCAACAAGCGGTGCTGCCTGGACAACCATGACCTTGTGGCTAAATGTCAATGTGACAAACAAACCAATGGTGCAATTCGTTTACAACTACTGGGATCTCTTTGGAGTCGGAATATCTATTCACCAATCATTACACATGGAGAATTCGGTCGATCTCCAGCCTCTCACAAACACCAGCAGAGTAGGGTCCCAAGGTCAATGCTCATACGGAGAGCGAGAATCATGTACATGTAACCTTTGATAGTCAATATTACTCTTTTGTTTGAAGGCAAAACCATTGTTGCTAATGGATTTGCTCATGTTGCGTCCTTTTGAATTAAATGCAGTTTAGCTTTCAATTGAGGGGTGCCTTTTAAAGAGTCGCAAGCAGAAAACATTGAGCAGTGAGCAGGCTCAGGAACAATGGAAGTTGATGCTGCTACAGCTCATTCTACCGAGCAAGATGCCAGCAACAGAATTGGTAGAGCTGGAGCCTGTGGGAAATCGATTGAGCAAATCACAATTAACCAAGAGGAAGAAGTGTTCACCTTATTGACTTCCTTCAAGGATCGTTGGACTACAATTTGTGTCCGAAGGTAATCTAGTTTTCCAAGGACCCGAGAAACAAGCTTCCTTTGTTCTGAAGTGAAATCCCTGGATTGTGTACTTGAACAAGCATTTGACAGTCAAACATAGCCTTCACAAGGGAACCATTTCGAATGGATTCTTATGTTGAGAGATGAACATGAAGACTTTACCCTGGCACAAGATGGGGAAGCAATCGGCAGAATTCCGAAGCCTTCAAACAGCTTTCGACTATTCAGGGTTTTGGTACCCAACCATGGACTCCTCAATAGGATCAAACAAACTTTCCACCATCAATGGGCTACACACCAATCAAATCAAATTTGGCTGTTGAAATTGTTGGGATAAACCACAGAGCTTTTGAACTCCCCGTTGGGCCTGGCCTCTGCAAGTAGAGATGATAGCCAAAGATGGTGGGGAAACTGAGCCAAAACCTCAGCCCCATTGCGGAGACCATAGCCGGCTGCGAGGCTTGTTTTCTAAATCACCACGGTAAGGAACTGAAAGAAATGGGTCACAAAGCGGGATCAACGTTGTATATCTCATCATCAGAACGCATATAATCTGTTTGCAAGAGGCCCTCTCACCGCGGATGTCACAATACAATGCACCGCACAGATTTGAAAGTACAAGCACATCTATTTGCATGTACGTGTCAAGACACACGAGAGAGATACTTGAGACAGGCAAATAAATAGAACAAAGAAAGAAATAGACAGATAGCTTGACAGTCAGCTAGATACTGTAGATCATGATAGATCTATGTTAGTACGCACGCAACATGCCAATGCAATTTCCGGCAGGATCCAACAAGATCCAACAGCAATCAACAGCATATATCTTCAACAGAATCCACTGGTTGGTGGTTTCAACCCCTATGAAAAATATTAGTCAACCAACCATTTGTTAATATATAACCACTAGGGAAAATAAAACATGTCAATCAAACCACCAGCCAGTAGTTGTTCAACCATCATTGGTTGATTATTATTATTATCCCTTATGATTCACCACTATTACTGGTTATAACCCCTATCAAACCACCAGCCAGTAGTTGTTTCACCATTATTAGTTGGTGATTTTCCCCTAGTATCAATCATCATTAACCATGGTTTCCCTATGGTCCAGCATATCAACTGGAAACGACCCAAAACCATCCGCCAGGCAGCAACAAGTTCTCGCGCGTCTTACGGTCCACCTTCACACAGGTGCCGTGGATCAGGTCGTGCAAAATGCTGAAAGACCACCTCATCGCGCCACGGGGAAGGCTGTGACCAGGAAGCCACAGGGAAGGTCACTGGGAACCTGGGACCAAACATTGGAATGACATGGGAATGACATGGTAATAACATGGGAAGGAATGGGAAGAATCAATGAATCAACTTGGGATCTCAAGACTTGAGTTGAGATTCTGCGATAATCATTTGAGCTAGGAATAAGATCAATAACAAGGAACAACCAGTGACACTAGCAACAAATAATGAACAAAATGCGGATAGTGAACGCGTGGGAACCTAACCAGCAAAAGGAGTATGACCGATGAGCTTTGCACAACTGTTTGATTTGAATATCAAACGAATGAAGCAATTGATTAAGAAGCTCCAATACTACATGCAGAATTGGTAAGTCTAAGACAACTGCACATCACCTTCATCCATTTTCAGGGATATACCTAAACAAGGCATCCACAGTGTGGGCTTCGAAGGATGGAGACAGGAAGACATTCGCCAAGTGTCAGAGACAATGTGCCTCCCACGCCAACTGCCAGCAACACAACTGCCAGTATGGTCACTGCCTGCAAATGGATGGACACAAAATTGCCGACAGTCGGAAAAAAGACTTGGAATTAGTATCAATTGGTTTTGAGTTGTAATGCAGCCGAGTAATTTGTTATGAACCGGGAATCTTGTTGAACGATGTTAAAAAGTACAGCATGCTGATTCTTGATATAGCCAAGAATCCTGGTGACATATTGGTACTGGTTGTGTTCGCAAACCGTATGGCCTCCCAAAATTTGTTGCTCAAAGCATCCCTGGTTCATCTTTTCAGATTTTCCCTTTTGAACAGTTGAGAGTCTGGTTCATGGATGATGATAATGCAACACAGACCAGGTAGATTAGTCCCTCCTACAGGCTGGGTTTCTTGTCTGCGACATAGGGATTCATTCGTGAGCTATTCAATTATCAACAAAAGCTGGGTTGTTGATAAATCACCGGTTGATAAATCCCTATGTTTTATAATTTGTTTATCATCAGCCGCTTTGTTGATAGGTTGTTGATAAATCACGGGTATCAAGCAACAAAGCTGGGCATCTTGCCAGTGAGCACCTGGCGATCCATGACTAGGACGACTTTTTCCAGCTTCCTTTGGGATTCCTTTGATGGCACCCCGCAAACCAACCGAATACAACTGAGTAGCTGATCAGGGGCGAACTGTCGTAAAGGAGAAATGGTGGGTGACCTGGACACCTCCGTTTTTTGAACTCAAAACGTAGTGACCCTGCCGTGAAATTTCTATTCCCAAAGGGTTAGATGGGTGACCTGGTCGTGCTCAGGCGACCAACCTATTGTGGATACGCGGCTGCCTCTTGGCTCTCGTGCAGCTGCTGTCCAGCAAAGATGGCCAGTCCCAGTTGTAACATGTTGGCCAGGACTAAGAGCCTCAGTCCCGGAGGAAATGCAGCCGGTGAAGTATCCGCCAGTGCTTGGTTGAGCTGCAGATTCCCAGTAGCATATCTAATAAGCAGTCTAGTGTCGAGCCGCAGGTCCCATCTTGTAACCCTGGAAAAGAAATCAACAACCAATGAGTGGATAAAGTGGGACAAGTTCAGATCATCCTGATAGGGGTAGGAAAAAACACAAACATTTGGCGCAACCAGCCAGCTGACCATGACACGCGGTTGAAGCAACGAAATCTACCATGGTCCACTGCAAACCAAATGGCAAGTAGGAGTTCAGGTTGGAAGTTTCACCTGCCCACATATGAGTTGTGGGTCAAAATATGTGAAAATGGATGACCAGGAATCAGTGGATATCAGTGGCATCTTCCTCAACTTTTCGTGGCCCACAGGTGCTGGGCCGCCCCCGTGGGTGGGTCCCTGCCCCCGTGGCCCCGGTGGTCCCAGTGGCGGCAGCGT
>VSDK01004810.1:71030-96887 GCA_009767595.1 Symbiodinium kawagutii | reverse complement strand
GATCCCATGATGGTCAGTGATTCAAGTGGTCATAGGATGTCACAGGGCGGGAAAAATATGACCTTCCTCTTGAGACACATCTGCTGATGGCTCGCTGGATGATAACTTAGCTGTGCTCCCCTCCTGGCATTGACGACGTTGCTAAGGAACCTGTGACCATGGATATGCTATAATTACAAGATGAAATGAATACTATATAAATCAATCATAATCAATCAATATGAATACATGTACATCTTACATCACCTTACATATCATGATAGCCTGGCAACAGAACTACCAGCTTGCGCCTAATTGACGCAATGAATGGAATGCTAAGCACCACATTTTTCTCAGTGGTGTATCTCTGACCAATGCGTCGAGCCACTATAACCATTATAGCCATTGGTTGCCTATTCACCATTATTAACCATTCTTCACCATGGATTATCAACCATTATAAACCATTATAAGCCTATTATCCCTCTTATTCACCATTACAAACCATTACAAACCACTATTAACCATGATAAAAGCCATTATCAATCGTTATCAACCATAATCAGCCATTATCATCCCTATTATCCCAGAGGGTGCCCTTAAACATCGCTGGGTCCCACGGGGTGGGCGCCTCCTCCACTTCGCTTTCGTCAGACGTCAGCGCTGCGCGGGGACCACTCTCGGCTTCCAGGAACCGTTCCGAGCCACGGCTTTCGCCATCGGCCGCCATGGCCAACCTCTGGTGGTTTTGGATCGGAAACAGTCCGAGTTGAACTAAGAAAACAGTCAGGAAGAGTTCGTTGAAGAGTTGCCAAGAGACTCCAAGACAAACTTCACATCTCTTCCTTGACAACGAAATTGCAACGTGTAGCAGTGTCCAAATTGAAGTGCTGCTTCGTATCATCAAATTATCAGGTTCATCCATGTGTTCATCCATGTTCTGGCCAAACTCTTGGTCTCTCTTGGTTGCAGTCGGGGTCGAGTCACTCTGCTCGCTTGCTCCTGCTTGGGCCAAGAGTTGCTAACACTGAGAGACTTGCGCTAACATCCGCCCAATGGACATGTTCTGAAGAGGCTTGAGGCAAAGGTGTCTGCCGTGAGCTTTACCTTTTCTTCAGACACGAAGTGATTGCCAAAGGTGCCTCTGTTGAATGGACCAACATGGATCAACACAGCTGAACGTTTTTTGTTTTGGTGGAATTGGAACTCAGCTCCACTTGCATATTGTGGACTCGTCCATGAATCATACCACACCTGGTTCCTGACGCTTTGCAGGCACTGATGGACAACCCGATATGCGCTGGTGAAGATCCCAGAGGCTCCGAGTAGTGAAACACACCTGGCCTAACCAAAAGTTGAGTTTCCGGATCGTTGATAGGTTGATTGCCTACCATGTCATGCCCACGGACTGCAGGCATTCAGTGGAGGAATCTGGTGATCCTTGCGATCAACGCTGGTGCTGCGGCTGCTGCTGCTGCTGCCGATCGTCAGAACTATGAGGACAACCCTGGTGGCGGTAATGACCTTGATAGCACGCGATATTAGACAATCTTGGACAACGGGCGCGTGTCAATACAGATGACAAGTAAAAACAAAACTGAAATTGACATTATTTGTTGTCGGCGATGCCAATGAACTGAGACGTCCGACTAGTTGAATCTCTCAGCTTCTGGTGCAGCCAAGACGGATCTTCTCTTCAATCTTGTAGGATCTAGGGCACTATCTAGCATGCATTGGCATACACACATCGCAACTCTTTTCTTGCTGGATGACACGTGTTGCCGGTTTGTCACGCAAGCAAGTTGCTTGCCGCGTGAAATCAACTAAGTGCCGCGTGAAAACTACCTAAGTGCTGTTGGCAACCCATCTCTCCCGATGTGGTCCTTTTTGGGGATGTTGCATGGCACAGGGAGCGACCGGGATTTTTTCAGTCGCATATATGAATATAACACACATTAACACACAGTGTGCACAAATTTACATGTTAACCGCTAATTACGCGTGAACTAACCATTAACTGTCCGTGGAATCGTTACTGTAGAAAATCAGCGATGATTGACTAGGCTTTTCCCATGCCACCGCTATCGGTACTTTTTGGGGGTACAGAGCAGCAAACTCGAGCCTGTGGATTTACACCTCAAGCCAGCAACAAGCATGGGGAACACATTGAAAGGAACATTTGTTGACCAAGAAATGATGACAGAAAGGAAAGACTTGGTGGTACACACGCTGGAAACCATCTCCATCTCCTGTTGTTTGTAAGCCCTCTTTTTATCAGCTAAGGAATGGAGCATGGCTTGATGCTGAAGACCGTACATGGCAGGAACTGACCCATTGGCTGGGTAGACTAGAGGAAGGTATCGGCGGGTAAACGGCTGCATATCTCGACAGAGTTCTGCCATTTCACCCTATCTATCCCAATCTGATATAAATGCATTGTTGGGTGAGCTCCTCTTAGGTGGGCTGAAATTCAACCATCTGAAAATCTGCTAACTTTTATGGATTTGTACCTCACCCTTTCGCATAATGATGTTTTCACATCACCACTTCCGCTCTTGATAAATGATGCCGTTTTGACCTCGTCATCATTCAGCAACAGCCGGTTTTGTTGCAACAGGCCCTTCTCACAGTAATTGGGCGTGAGGTTGTTCAGAAATGGACCCATTGCCGAATGCTTGGTGCCCCGATTTAGTGACGGTTGGTTGCCCAATCTTCTCCCACACCGTGGAAGGCTTGCCACAATTGCTGCACAGCTAGAGGAATTCCACGCAAAAAGCTACGATCTGCATCAGCATGGCTTCTACTGTGGACATTGTCAATCTTTGTCAATCTGTGCAGTTGCTGCTCAAACTGAATCACCCAGGTTCCAAACCAGGTGGGAAATCATGTTTCTGATGAAATGACTGAGATTTGATCACATTCACCCGATGTCCTTGTAAAACTTGTCCAGAAAGGTGGAACGACCTTTACATAGGACGAATACTTTTTTATAACCAAGACATATCAAGACCGTTATTAGCAAAGAAATTAGGAGCCTTGTCTCCAGCAGGAAGGTATGACAAACAGACTGAAGTCACCACAAACTTGAATCACCCAGCTGTTTGCAACGATCATTGCCGAACCATGGGCACAGCAACCCCTTCAACCAAACAGTCACCAGTGACCGGTAAGCTTTGCACAGTCCAACAAATCCAAACATAGGTTCGAAATGCTAACTCGCTAATGTCGTGATAGTCGCCCTTGGCTTTGCCCTATGGCACTTACATGTCAACTTTGAAATAAGCAACCGAATAGATCCTCCATAAATCTTATGCTAAAATTGCCAGTTGGGATAGTGAAATCTACTGAAGCCATGGGCTACTTGCATGGTTATTCATTACTTCATTTCACTATCCGCCCAATGTTTGCGGAGTTACACAAGCACAAGCTACAGCAACTTTCAAATCTTTCAATTAATACAAGCTACAACAACTTTCACTCATCCAACCCATCCTTATCAATCTGCCACTCATCCAACCCATCCTTATCAATCTGCCACTCATCCAACCCATCCTTATCAATCTGCCACTCATCCAACCCATCCTTATCAATCTGCCACTCATCCAAGCCATCCTTATCAATCTGCCACTCATCCAAGCCATCCTTATCAATCTGCCACTCATCCAACCCATCCTTATCAATCTGCCACTCATCCAACCCATCCTTATCAATCTGCCACTCATCCAACCCATCCTTATCAATCTGCCACTCATCCAAGCCATCCTTATCAATCTGCCACTCATCCAAGCCATCCTTATCAATCTGCCACTCATCCAAGCCATCCTTATCAATCTGCCACTCATCCAAGCCATCCTTATCAATCTGCCACTCATCCAAGCCATCCTTATCAATCTGCCACTCATCCAAGCCATCCTTATCAATCTGCCACTCATCCAAGCCATCCTTATCAATCTGCCACTCATCCAAGCCATCCTTATCAATCTGCCACTCATCCAAGCCATCCTTATCAATCTGCCACTCATCCAAGCCATCCTTATCAATCTGCCACTCATCCAAGCCATCCTTATCAATCTGCCACTCATCCAAGCCATCCTTATCAATCTGCCACTCATCCAACCCATCCTTATCAATCTGCCACTCATCCAACCCATCCTTATCAATCTGTCATGTAACTGTTACACCTGCTCCAACTGCTCGTGACCTATCTCAGCCATTGGAGATGCAGTCGCAGTTGCTATGCATTTACCTGGCTGAGCGACCGCCTAAGGCGGTCGCAAAGGTCACCGCATGCGATGTGTGCACCTGGCGCGGAGAGGGCATTTTTTTTGGTCCATCATGTGGTCCATCATATATATATATATAATATATATATATATATAAATGATGGACTATAAAAAAATATAAATATATACATAATATATATCTTAATCTCCTATATATGTCCACCATTTAGAGTCACTTTCCAGCTGGCAGTGCAAGCAAGCTTCTGGGATAGCTCTGTGGAACCCTACTTCTCCATCACAAAGACTACACACCGTCTACGGCATGTTTGCAGGAATCCATCGGGGTACAGCCTGCCATGATATGTCATCACGTCACGAACGCCAAACATGTTAAGGAATGTGATTGGCAAACCTCCGCCAATGGTTCCTAACGCCTAACATTGTCTTTCTAGTCGGACTTCTCAACTTCTCATGTCAGCGGCATCATGATCATCATTAACCATCAGTCACCGGGTTGTTAGCCACAATTATATAGTGCTCATTAATTATTTGTTAACCAACCACCCTTAAGCAACCCTTAGCAGCATCAGCTGC
The DNA here is from genome assembly GCA_009767595.1 of Symbiodinium kawagutii. NCBI lineage: Eukaryota > Dinophyceae > Suessiales > Symbiodiniaceae > Symbiodinium > Symbiodinium kawagutii. The sequence continues at coordinate 92,091 of VSDK01004810.1, read as the reverse complement.
CCGTAGCTCCCCGCTACCTTTTCGGCAGGGCTGGGGTTCAGCGTCATGAGGAAGACCGGCCGTGCATTGCCACAAAGGCAGTCCCGAAGGATCCTGGGTCAAATCTTTCGCTGGAAAGGGGAATCGATGGTCCATCGAAAAGGAAAGGGAAATTTTAGGTGGGATCTTAGATCGAACCTAAAGGAAAGGGGAATCGATTGTCGATTTTTCCTCGGTTTGTCCCTAGATTGTGGAACGGCATCCCTGCTACGTGACCGACAAAATTGATCTTAGCAGTCCATCGAAACCACACCCACATTTTAACGGTCAGGTAGCAGGGATGCAATAAGAGAAGGCATGTAAAATCCCAGGTTGAGTTCACGGCCAGTACCAGTGTATTTGTCCTTCTCCAGTTGGTCATTTGGTCAGTGGAGCTCATCTTGACAAAGCAGCAACCTGGGAACAACTTATCATATACCCACAATTACTATCCATTACTCACCATGACTAACAACCCTCCATGGCACAGGGGATACTAAGTCTAATCCAAAGATGTTAGAGCGATGGAGGCCTTGGCATCACAAGGCTGTCTGGTGCATCCACAGAATTGGCAGTTGAGCAAATTAGACTTTGGGGATCCAGGATGCCCATGGATACCCATGGATACCCATCATCTATGGCTTTGATGCTGTCTTTGACGGTTCACTTCATAGCTTGTTGGGGAAGCGGATCTCATTCAACGCTGGCAAACCTTTTCAGGTTCCATCATCGAAGAAAGTTGTGCTCGTCTCCAACTACAGATTTATCAATGAAAAACCATAACACACTTGTATAGCTACTGTTCTCATAAGCCTGACATCAATGTGGAGAGGACCTTGGAGCACGAAGCGGCCTACTGATAAATCAGGGCAAGGATTGCCAAACGGTTTTGAGCACTATACCTGCTGCACTCAGAGTCTTTGGGGAAAGAAGGACCAAAGGCTTGGGACAACTACTTTTTGCTTGGACGGAAAGCGAGGTGCTGAACCCTGGCTCAGCAAACAGGTCCACACTACAGTGGAAATGGTAATGTAGAAGAGGAACAAGCTTCACAAATGCTCAGCATGCTGCTATTCGAGATCTAGCAACGGTCAGCCAACTACAAGTATGGTCATAATCCTAGCCGTGATTATGACACCTTCTTCACGTGCGAGGGTGCTTTTTCTGCGCGGTCAAAGGCATAATGCTGATGGACATGGAACACTCACCATATAGTAACCACAATGTAAAACAGGTGATGCCAAATGATTTTTAAGTATGAATTAACTAGCAATAGTTGATGATTAACAATGGATCATCACCTATTCAACCATCATCATAGCCAAAGAAAGCCGTAATCATATACAAACCATGATGATTACAGTCAAAGCACCCATCATCAATCATCAATCAATTCATGTGAACTATTGGACCATATTAACCATCATTAACTAGTATTAACCACGACTGGTTGGTGCTTTCAAACCCTGTGAAAAATATCAGTCAACCAACTATTTGTTAATATTTACTAGGAAAAATAAAAATTGTTTGAAACCACCAACCAGACTATACATATTGACCACTAACCACTATTGCCTTGTCACTATCAACCACCGTGATCTTCGCCATCATCGACTTCGCCACTTCACCGAGAGGCTGCCCCAGGACATGCTTGCGACGTGCGGTAGATTGGGCAGCAGCCTGCGGCGACTTCCAAAAAAACCGCACCAACACGCAACGTCTTCAATGATTTCATCGATGATTCAAATAGATACTACTTGGATATTGGTCAAATAGATACTACTTGGATATTGGTGAATATGGTGCATTACCAGATTACATAGGATACGATTCACCAATATCATGATGATTTCATTGATGATTCAAATGGCTATGGGTCAAGCAGTTAACCAACCAATTTCATGGGGGTTCATAACCAACCATTTTATATCATTTTATGGCAAAATAATGGCTGATGATGGGGAACCAGGGGTACAGGGTTTTGACCCACTGCCAAATAGATACTATGGATACAGTAGATAGCATTCTATGGATAAATAATGGTGAATATACTGTTGATCTGATCGATTCCATTGGATTCCAATATTTCTGATAGATACCAGGTGATTCTGGCAAATACTATCTGATAGATACATATTATAGATACATTCCAACATTTCTGATAGATACTTACTCTTCTGGTTGTGAACGGGTTGCAAACATGTTTGCCCTTGTGATCATGGCAGGTGCCTGTGCCAGAACAGGGGCATCACCAACAAGTCTCCATGCTTTGGCCGGGGCGGTCTCTTCAAACTGGAGAAGCCACTGCTGATCCCAACTGTGTATTTCATGATTCGGAGACAAAACATGACAAAACGACCTTCGTCAATGGAAGCAACAAGAACACTTGATACAGCGCCCTGGAAAACTTTGGAATACTTGATGTGGAGGCTCCGCTTTTAACTTTGGGATCCTGTTTGGATCTCCAAAGTATCGGAACAACTTCTTTGGAACTTCCAGTTCCTCGCACAGAAACGAGATCCTTACAGATTCGTAAGCATGATCAAATTATCCAGAACAAATGCAGCTTGAACGGCTTGAACCTTGATCTTTGGGAGCCCTGGACTGTATATCTTTGCCATCCATGTCTCAAGCTTGGGGATCTTTGCCAATCCACTTCGCTTGCACGACTTTGTGCTGTTGGCTACGTCCAAACCTGGCAAAGCATTGACTTCTGATATTTTGATGGTGACCCCTACTGTGAATGCTCAAGGAAGTCACTTCAAAGGGTGGTTCCTGCTGGAAGCACCGGTGCCAGCAGCCCAACCCACCACTACCGTGAACTTATACCAATACCGACAGCATGGCTATCCCCGTCATCCCGTAGCTATGTCATTGAGCACTGTCCTTGTTGGTTGTCAAGCTATCCTACAGGAACATATTTAGCTTCATCACTACAGTAGCCTTTATTAATGTAGTAACTATCAATAGCCACAATATTCATCAACAATATCATTGGTTATAGCATGTTATAGCCGCGCTACGATGCGCCTTTCATCACCGTGTATAACCAATACCATTGGAACATGATTATTGCTATTTTAGCTTAGCGTTCTTGATGAATATCATGATTGCTACCATTGGCTTATTGTTACATATCATGACCATTGGCTTATTGTTACATATCACTACCATTGGCTAAATGTTATGGTCGGATAACATGTAATGGCTACTACCGATGGTAATAATAAGCCACTTAGTCAAAATGATAATAGCCAATGGTACCACCGAAAAAAAATAGGGTTATAACTACCATAGGCTTTTAACCACTTTAACCAGTCATATTATGCTTACAACCACCTTTAATAGCTTGCCAATGCTACCATTGCAATTGGCTTATCACCATTTTAACTTAGCATTCTTGTCACCATGGTCACCATTGACCGGTCGCCTGGCCATCTTTTCGTCCTGCTTTGATGATGGCCTGACGACAGCCCCTGTTTTTCTGGATTTTGCCCATCGGGCAGAACTGAAAAAAAGGTCATTGATCATATAGGTTCACATGTTTGTATAGCCAGTATTTCTCACACTTTCTTTGAACAGTGTTTAACTGTTTGGGAACATCCACATGCAACTGGTAATCAGTAGTGATTATACATTGGTCATGGTACGTGCAAACTTTTGTGCTGGTTGGAATTCCAGGGTTGAGAAACCCAAGTTGGTTCATCCCATTGCTAGGTTCAGTGATGATCGCTGGGGATGGCAGGTACCCGTGAATGGATAACCACAGAGAATGGACAACCCCACCCTTGGCAATTCAAGGGGTCTTCAACATTTGCAACTCCTAACAGCAAATCCTGAGTTGCTGTGATTGCACGGGTGTCACGCCAACAGCAAAATGACAAGCTTCGCCAAAGAGAAAGAGTGAAAGCGAAGCCGTCAATCTGCACTCTTGTAGCCTTCTTCAGCTTCCAATGTCGCTTCAAACGTTGAAGCATAGCTATCATGAATCATAGAACTAAGCATCACCACGAAAGTAACCATCATCAACCATAAAGTTGTAGATATACTCATTAACCACAAGGTATTATTAACCATCATCAACCACAAAAGTAACCATCATCAACCATAACTGGTTATCTCAACCATATGATTAACATTGAGTATCATTAATTAACCATCATCAACCATCATTTACGAGTACCATCATTAACCATCATTGACCACAACTAAGTATCTCCAATTGGTTGTTGGTCGCATTCCAACGCTAGCTTCGCACCTGCGGCCTCACCCCCGCCTCAATGGCATGATAGGCTGCTGTCACCTGGCATCACGACTCCAGCTGCACAGCTCTCGTTGTGTATACGGGGCTTTCTCAACATATTGGACTCCCCCATGTTATGCTATCACTGATCAAACATGGATGATTGGGGGGGGCCACTATTTTTGAGAAACCACCAAACTAATACATACATCAAAAGCATTTCAAATGCCCGATGATGCCCATGGTTTATGGATCTTGAGGCTATCACAGCGATGTTGGTCATGTGCATGCAGGGATGATCTTTGGCGAATCTTCGGGACCGGCCATGAACCACCAGCCACACCGGGGGTCCACCGGTGCCGCCTCCTTGCTACTGGATCCAATGGTGCCACCGACCTGGTGACATTGGGACACTTGAATCCAGGGATTCCAGCAGTCAGTAAGTGTATTCAGTGAGGACTTATGATTTGCAAGGAAAAACAATAAGGATTTGTATAATAGTTTACCTCTATGATTCAGTAAGTGTATAATAGTATACCTTTTGAAAAACAATTCTTCAAAAGGTATTCTATCTCAAATGATCTCAATCATATCAATCAGTTTACCATTCACCAACTCCTAGTTGCGATGGCGAGAGCACCATGAATGAAGCTCCTCTAAGTCAATGACAACAGAATCCTGCTGTTGGACTTTGACCATCTCAGGATTCAGTGGAACTTGATGGGGCTTAACAGTTGATGTCCTCTGCGGAGACCATTGGAATTCTCAAGTCTTGTGATGTCATGCAGTCACTATGCCTGGAACCGCTGGATACGAAGACAGACTCGCGAGGCCCCACTCCACCCAGTGGGGATCGCAGGAATCTTAGAAGCCACGAACCATTTCGATGTAGGATAGAATCAAATGGATGGTTTGATTAGAGAAGGTTCCGATCTCAAAAGATTCAACTATGTTGATAGTCAACGGTCATTTGTTAGTACTCAGAATATCTCTCACAACATGGATGCGAGTTGGGAAGATCTGCGAGTGGAAGAGTTTTGATCGATGGTTTCAACCCAGGGTCGAGGTGGACGACGTTCCAGGCATGAAATCAAAGAAAATCCAATATCTGGAATTTCTATGAATTTCTATGGTACCAGTACCGCTGTGTAGGGTCCTTTCCCTCCAGTTTGATCAATCAACCATGGTATGTGAATGGAATGACTATCTGGTATATTTCTCTGGAAGATTTATGAATTTCCACGATATATCTGCAAAAAACATCTCTAGAATTCAGAGCAAATTTCTACATGAATAAACAAAATGAATAAGGTTAATATATCAATAAATGTTTGGACCTTGTTTAATTTAGATGATCTGAGTACTCTGAGTGGTTCCGCAGCATCACTGAATTCGGCACGGCTGAACAGCCCGGGGCTATGGCTGCAGGGCTAGACATCGGAGCCAAATCCGCCAACCTGGGACGCAAGGGATATCCACAGTGGATTAGAAGCGTCAAACAAATGGGAATGTCAACCCATTATAATGGTTAAGTGGGATGGCCCACCTTTGATCATCGCTAACCACCCTAAGGTCCTTAACTTCTTAAGAGTTTAATCACTGTGGCATTTGTGGGTTGCAGTATGCAGGTCGCATGTTTCAAACCTCCCAAAGCACCTCCCACGATGGTTCACCAGCAGCATATCTAGGGATGGTTTGATGCAGTGAAATTCATCATCGAACCCTGCGGGCATTGATCAACCAACAAAATGGACACCAGGAGGTGAAGATTCCAATCGCTCGACTATTCCGTTCCCAATTCACCAAAAACTGGGCATCAATACTTCTCCTTGGCAAATGATTCTAAGTAATCCCAGAAGAACATCAACATCTGGAACAAGCGGAAAACACGTCGGAGAAACATGGTGCTGAGCATCCTTTTTGTCTGCCGAGATTTGTTCTCCGGGGCAAGTCCATGATCTATTGATGGGCTGCAATAGATTGGCTCGTTCTGTCCCCAAGATTCCTTTGATCATTCACCTGTGCCCCCATGATCGGTGGATGTTCTATGACCATCGGGGTTGGTTATCCAACTTGCTTTGTTAGCCCTCACTTGTTGACGGTGGTCACAGTACCAGTGGTATTTTCCAACCGTTTGCCCTCTTTTTGTTGGTCAGTACATGTTGAGAATGCCTACTTCCGGGTTTGAATAGGGAAAAATATAAACACAAGCAGGTGATTTGCATGCACAACAAGCTAAGATTCAAATGAATCTTTGGTCAATAACTGGGATAGAAGCAACAATCACCAGCCCACCAGGGTGATTGCTAAAGCATGGTGACAGCCGAACATTGTTTAGAATCAGCCCCAAAAAAGGCTGTTTGTGCTACAGGCTGACCATTAGCACGAAAAATATCAAGGCAGTGTGTGGTTCATAGTCAATCATAGAGGCCAATCACTCGCAGTAATAGATGTAATAGGAATTTACCAACAAACAAAGGTTCGAAGCAAATTCATGATCTTAAATGCATATTGAATACATTTTTGGGAACATCGAGAGTAAGTTTCGATTGATCAGCACATGTGCCAAGATTCATTTTCTAGTTGAGTACAGATCAAAACATGTCCGAATTGATCGAGCAAAACACTTGTGGTGTTCAAAAAAAAAGGTGAGTTTTTGGTCGACCTGTTGGCAAATGTGTTGTGGCTAGTATTTGGACCCTTCCAACACCAGTAGAGTTGAGCCAAAAGCTGCTTTGAACTGTGGACGACTGTACGAATCAAATCATTTTGTGCATAAATGATGGACCCTTATAGCTGGTTGATTTCCCTGTCAATATTCTCAATGGCCATTGTTGGATGGTTTGTAGGTACCATTGGTGGACAAACCACATTTTGCAAACATCGTTTGAGCAGATGAGGGCTGGATGGGGGGCTCTCTACATTCCTACGCTGAGTTTCCACACACCAACTTGCTGCGCACGGACACACCGCTCGCTCGATTCGTCCTGGTAACAATGGCGCGCCAGGCTGAAGTGCCTGGACCAAGGGTGGCCTTACGAAATCTCTCTACTTGGCAGTTCTTGTTGTAACAGAATCTTTCACAACCTGAAGTCTTCACAACACTGGCCACAGGAAAAGGTTCGGACATCCTGAGGCAACCAGACATTCATACACATCAAGGATATCAATGATTCTCCGGCTCAGTTCCTGTCCAGTACTTTTGGGCTGACTGATTCACAAATTCTTGGATTGACTTAGCTCTTCGGGGCCCAGGACAGTCCCAGGATTGCTGGCGGATCTGGTTTGCCCTGAACCCTGTGGGTCACAGGACGGGCTTTTGCTGGGAAAGGGATCAGTCGGATATACTCGGATTATGTTGGCTTACTTTTTGGAGTGTGGTTTCCCGATCAGTTTCCAGATTGAGGTGTTTTGAGTGGTTTCTTAGGTGTCCCAATAGTTGGATGCACTAGAAATGATCTTAAACTACCAAACACATCCAAAAACCCATCTTGCATCCTTGCTTTGGGTCGCCCACGCCAGTCTCAGCGGGTCCTGTTCAGGTGCAGCACCACGACTACCTTGGCACGAAACCATTGTTGGGATCGTTGGGCAAGCTGCATCGTTGGGGAAACTGCATCGTTGGGTAAGCCTCATCGTTGAGTAAACCATTGTCCTGTTTGGAAAGGACTGAACGTTTGGATGTGCTTGTTCTGCTGGACCGGTTTCCATCCATCTGGCATCGCTGAAAGAATTTACCGTGACTGGAGCATCGCGTGCGAGTGGAAGTCAAAGGGGGTTGGGGGGATGCACTCTCTCCTCGTCGTTGTTGTGATTCTTTCTTCTGCTGTTGTTGTTCTTCTTGTTGTCGTTGCTGTGGTGGTGCTTTCTTCTCAGTGGGTCAGACCATCGGTGACCATTGAACCTTTCCAGATTGTCAGCATCATACACCTTTCCAAAGGAGTAGCAAAGAAAAGACGACGCACACAGAAACATAACAGCAGTTTCATCAAGCAGGCAAGCAACCGTTGACAATGCACACAAGCGACCAACTCAACAAAATAGCAAGCAAGCTAAGAAACATCAAAGTCAAACCTGCAAACAAGCGGAAAAGGAAGATCAACAAAGTAAACCGAAATGTGACCGAAGAACACTGAAGACATTAAACAACAGTAAAGCCGAAGCGTAAAAAGCAATCCCGTGACTGAGGGAAGAAAAGGAAAACACATCAAAGGAAAACACCCGGTTGGAAACTGGAAAACAGCTACGGTCAAGGGTGCGCGGTGCGCCATGTTTGGAATCAATGGGCGTGGGTCTATCTTGTTTACGACACTTGGGTACTGTGGAAACACACAAACAGGGACCATCAGGAACCAAAATCAAAGGCCTTGTAAGATTTTCTGCTGCAACAAGTTGCAACTGTGTTTGTATTGGTACTCAAGGCATCTAAGAACATGAATGCAGGTACAGCTGGGATGGAGGCGGGGGCTTCATACAGCTGGACTCCTGGTGGTGTGTTGAACCTGGGTCCAAGATTCCAGAGCCTTCGTCTGACCACTGAGACCTTTCGAAACTTGCGGATGTCAAGAAATCTCAGGCATGCCGCTGCAGTGGTGTGCCGGAGCGCGGCGGAGAGCTATCTTTTGGAAACGCCTGGAATCGGCTTTTTCATTGGCTCACCAGCCTGGACATCTGGCATCTTAGCTAAACATGTCGAGCCAACTGATGTTGAGCCTGCTGCTTTGTTCCCTTTCCTTCAGTTTTCCTTTTTTTCTTATGATGCATTTTGACATCAGGTGAATGCTTCGACCTTCAAAATACCCCCCCAAACACGCACAAACAAACAAACGAACGAACGAACGAACCAACCAACAAAAAACAGAACAAGCGAACGAACAAACAATTAAACAAACAATAAAACAAACAGTTAAACAATAAAACAATAAAACAAACAATTAAACAAGCAAGCAAGCAAGCAAGCAAGCAAGCAAGCAAGCAAGCAAGCAAGCAAGCAAGCAAGCAAGCAAACAAACAAACAAACAAACAAACACACAAACAGACAGACCGACAAACAGACGGACGGACGGACAAACAAAAAGACAGACAGACAAACAGACGGACGGACGGACAAACAAAAAGACAGACAGACAAACAGACGGACGGACGGACAAACAAAAAGACAGACAGACAAACAGACGGACGGACGGACAAACAAAAAGACAGACAGACAAACAGACAGACAAACAAACAAACAAACAAACAAGCAAAAAAGACAGTGAACAAAGATGAGCAAAGCAACTATCGTGGCGTTGGTTGCCTGCACAGTTTGTCAAATCGATGTTGGCACCTATTTTGTTTCTTGTAGGAAACAAATTGATCCAGATTGACCATACTTTGAGCCATTGAACTCTGATGCTACACCTGTATATATATATTATATATCTATAAGTATAGGCCTAAGACTGTTACGAAGTTCTGCCGGGACCGCAGACAAAGGATGACGAAGGTAATCTTGGAACCAACTTTGGGAGCAGTGCCACAGCAAACTTACGCAGATACATGCTACGTATCTGTGTATCAGCGAACTGGGTCGGCTTGCTTGAAACATGGCTAGCCTGAACGATGGGTTGATGCACCTTGTTTCCCAATGATAAAACAAATACAGTAATGAGTAATGTAAAACACATAATGTCTCTGGAGCTCGCTTTATTTTTGACTCACCACTCAGAGAACTCATCCAGATCTCCAAAGAGAAGCTCCATGGAGTTCCTATTCTCATGGGGTACAGCAGCTACCAGCGACTCTGAGTATCCACACGTGTGGTTCACCCCGGGCACTGCTCACAGTGGATGCTGGAGTCCGTGGTGATTTCGGCGTTGTATAAGGCCCCTGACCCGCTGGGACCTGGAGCCTCAAACCTCAACAGGGGACGCTACGTCGTCTATCATCGCTGTAGGCACTGGGCAAATCGATAGTATAGTGATGATAGACGCATACAGGATCAATAGATATCAATAGTGGGGATAGTTCTTATCACCTCTTGTGGGCAAATCAGGATCAACAGGATTTTCTCTGTGCGTCTCCGTGCCACCTACGTGCGAAGGAGCACCAGGATTGACCACCACGTCCAACAAAAAACCATGCAAGGACAGCTTGTTTGATTTCGTCAGCCTGGATGGTTCACCTTCACAAGTTGAATTCTACCTGTGGGCCAACCCACAACTGTTGTCTATCAAGCAACCAACAGTCGTTCTTCAGTGTTAAATAAAAAGCCCATGTTGCATGTTGTGTCCAACCAAATGATAGGCCCACGGAATTCATGACTTCTCAGCACTGAAGTGGTAGGGATGGCCACGCCCAACCAGCGCCTCAGATGCTCCAAATGCGGAGTTCAAAACCCGCATGAATTCGCGACTGCGACGACGGTGAAGTCAGCAGATCGATGCTTTCACCCGGTTGGCATATGGGGGTTTCTCAAGCCACAGGGGACCCCCCAAGAATGGTTGGTCAATGTTATCAAATGATTAGAAAAAATGACTTGGGTGACCCTTTTTTTGGGAAACACCCATGTGTGTCAGTAACTTCGGTTTGAACACATTGTAATCACTAGTTCAAAGGGTGTTCTCTATCCATAAACCATTTCTGGAAGTGATGTGCCCACCAAAGCTTTCCGGACTAGACCTGTGCCCTGTTGTGAGTGAAGCAAACGAATGACTGATCGGTGATACTATACTTCTGGAGCAAGAGAAATGGATGTTGACATTAGAAGGTCAACCTTTTCCCTTTCAACCAAGCACATCTGTCTATGCCCACTTGATTGCCCATATCAGTTGACGACCCAGTCGTTTATCATATCATGAACATGGTTACCCCTGTTATGACCAGGGTCATGCTATCCACTGCGATAAGCCGTTTTCACCCTTTTCACCCAGAATTTATTGTGATGCTCATATTTCATCTAGTAATATCGGATGGTTTGTATTGAGCCAGTAGATGGGTATCAGTGTATCAGTCATTCCTTCACCTCGCAACCCTGTTGAGTGGTTCTTTTGTAGGGGCCAGGGTCTGGATGAGTGGTTGGATCTGACATATGGGCTTAGCGATTCCTTGTGACACCAGGCCTGTCTGCAATCGGTCGAGTGGAGGCACCCTCCACGTAGATGCCTTCACCTGGAGGGATGGGATGGGGGATGGCAACAACTTCATGCGGCCAACTTCCCACATTGAAATCAAAGCTCAGGAAGCTTGAGAATCTTGGATCCAGGAAGAATAGACACTTTTTTTCGGCCCAAAACTAGTTCTTTCTTTGGCAGAAATAGTTTATTAGTGTCCTCTATTTCGAACCTCATCAGATTGGTTGAAATTGAGACTTGAAATGACTTGAATCATGAGATTAAAATGTGGGTAGGCTTCAAGAGCCAGGATGTCTGGGTCCAGACTAGTCCTTCTTGCAATGTTCAACAATCGGCCGCAGCGCTTGGTATTGATCCACAATATCAGGTTCTTCCTGATGGAAGCAGGCCGTATGAAACTGTGCTAGAGCTGATTTCGATCCAAAGTATGAAAAACACCGACGTGGCTGTGGGTGACCAAGCCTCACCATGGGTGTCCTAACCAGCTGACATCAGCTAACATCAGCTAACATCAGCTGACTATTCATTCCATTTTTGCAATGTTCAGCACGGTGCCTGCAGCCACCTTCTGTGGCGAAGCCGAGCTGATTGAGGGGAGCCTCTTGATGGTCATGCTCTGTACTGCCATGCTAAAATACAACAGGTTTCCAACCTCAACATTTTCAGAGGGTTGTTGCAGTTGTTGAGGCCGTATTCCTGACACTTCACTCTCGCTTCTCACATCATTGCGTGTATTGCCACCATTTAACATGCCCGCCTTCCAATACATACAACTATTGTTTCAACAATATGGCAGCCATAAATGGAGGTATCACTCAAGCATCCTAAACATACGGCCTCTATCCTGGTCGAAACCCTATCAACTTTGTGGCTACCACGTGATAGCCTGCAGCAGACCGTGGGCCTCCACCGCCCAAGAGCATGGCGCCAGCAAAGGCCAAGCGTCCAGTGCGCTGCTCATCTCGGGAGCTGCTTGGGGTTCATGCGGTTGCCATTGGGGCTCGTGCTACTGGTTAAATATTTAGTACTGGTTCACAGTTGCGAAAATTGTGCTTGAGTGGTTAAATGATGGTTATGCAAATAGTCACTCAGTAGTGGCTAAGTAGTGGTTGAATAGTGGTTGAATAGTGGTTTAAAATGGTTAAAAATGGTTAAATACTGCTTAATAGTGGCTATATAAGAATGATTCTGCAGCTTTGCATCGCGAAGTTCGCGATGCAACGGGTAGTGACCAATCGATCCAATCGATCCAAGGTTCAATAGACCAAGGCACAGGACAGCAGTAATGACGGAGGAAACCAGCCAAAAGATGCCAAAAGGATCTATAATGATCTTGCCATTGCGCAGCCATGGATGAGAAGATAAGCTAGCTCAATAATCAAATAGTGGATGAGATACAGCTAGAATGAGATACAGCTAAAATGAAGCAAAATAAGCTATGTATAAGAAGAATCAAAGGTGTGGCCAACAAGCATCACCACAGCCAGGCATGGTCTTCGGCATGTCAATTGCAGTCATCAGTGTTTAGAAACGATTTGCCATAGGACTAGCGGACAGATTCCATTGCATTCAGTTTAACCTTCTTTGATCTGTCCATCGTAGACACCAAGCCCGGTTGAATCTTCGTGATCTTCAGCTTGGGACAAACAAGGGCTCCATGCATGGATTACGTGCACCACTTCATTCCTCGCGCATGCTGTGACCTTGTGGTGGCAAGAATATCATTGTGCCTGCTTCAGTTTGCAATTCATCACATGAACAAAAGCTTATCATTCTAAAAATATACTTTCTTCTATTTTTTGAAAGAAATTCAACACATTTCAACGCCAGTCCCCATGGTGATCTGCATGCCCCGTCGAGGGTATCAGTTGTCAGTTGACATTACAGTGGCAAACTTCAGAGGTCAGCATTAACATCTCACAAAGCATGCGTTTCCCTTTGGGATACCCTTAAGGATCTTACGGTTACATACACCCTACAAATCCGCACAAGCTGGGGGTCACGGTTCCAGCCATATCGCGGCACAGCAAAACCATTGGTGCCAAAAGTTCTGGATCGGATGGCCGCCTCGTAAAGAATCAACCGCGGCAATTCTTTAGCCCGCGGCATCATACTTCTTCCAGCTGATCTATATTGTGTCCCTGGCATTGTAGCTCATAGTTAGTGTGCAACAGAAAGCTTTGATGGAATGACTCACAAGATCAAGATCGCTTGACTTGGCTCGACGCCGTAGCTGATTGTTTTGTGAAATCGTCAAATATGAACGGTTATATTTCAGACCGATGTTGAAGGAGTGACCCTATGACCTTCGAAAACCATCCTGGCGAATCGGAGTCAGATCCCACCCTTCCCAAGTCGTTGGTCCCGCACTCAACTCAGGGCGACTGGCTCGGCCTAGGCGGATGTTTTTGGAAATTTCACCAGCAAAAGTGAAACTTTTTCGAAATCACCAAAAGGATCTTTGAGGTACCTCTGTAAGACAAGTACTCAGCCAAGACAGACGCCCATGATACCATGATGAGAGCGGAAGCCCATTGCGGGTTTGTTGGCAAGGCGTGTTAAAACTTTCCATAGGTTGTGGCAGGCCCCAGCATGGCAGGACTGTCATTGGTGATGCAACCAGCGTTCCCAAGGATAACAATCACTGCACGTTGAACCCCCACGATGAGTGGTACACATTGGATCAGCACACAACAGACCAACCTCGGGAATCAAGTCTCGGGACATTCCACAGCAACGAGAAGCCTTTGACCCACAGTGCGGGATGTGTCCAACTTCACCATTTCGTGACGCGAAGAGAGAGAGAGAGAGAAACAATGTGACACAATGACACTTTCATTCAATTGGTGCATGGAAAAATAATGAATGTGTACATAAGTTCATGAACAAATCATGAAGACTATATAAACAACACAAATATATACATATCATATGGATATCTATTGAAACAAAAACATATTGTTTGCCACCCTTTGTGAATTTACATCATCGATCATCATGTCTGGGCTGGGGGCCAAGGAGGTCCAAAGTTCGATCTCCACGAACTTCCACGATCTGCATCTCCACCTGAAACTGCGGTGCTAAGGGCGACCCTATGCCAAAGAAACACTGGTCGCATAAATGCAACCTCTGCTACTGATTGATGGTTTCTAAACTTAGTGTTTGTATAAACTTGGTGTAAAACTATGTTAGTCTAAACTGTCTAAACTGTGTGTTTCTTTGATTTGAAGGTATTATGCCAGTAATTCTTTGGTCACATTTTTCTCCCCACTCAAGGCCCTTCTTCCCAGGTCTTCTAAAACTTGGCCGCATGAAGTTGGCACCAATTGCGCCATACGCTCAAATCTCGTCTCATCCCATGTGGTCAACAAAAGGTTGATAGGCAATCTCACCATGGAGTACTATATGATATCTTACTTTCCAAGTATTCCCAATAAACTCAATAAACCGTTCACTTTACTCTCCCACTCAGTTGATAAAGGGACAATGGCAAACTTGCGGCCAGCGATCACGTGAACGCTTGTGGCCGGCCTCCTGCAGGGGTTCCCACAAGCTGCTCGATTTCAAACAAGTGCCCACCGTTGGACTGTGACCGACCAAAAATATACGTGCGCGCTGTGATATAATTCCATAGTGTACGACTACTACATGAATATGACTACTGAGGTTTTTAGAAATACTCTGTGTGCAATACATCCCACACATAAGTGATGCTACGTATCTTTGTTGGGATGTGAACTACCGGATCCTTTTGTTGGATGGTTGGTTGCTTGACGGCAGCCAAATAGGCAACGTGAGCATGCGCCACTGTCACGACCACATGAGCGATGACAGAAAACTACCAATCCTGAGCCACTTTTATTGATGGTTCGCAGAGATTGCCACTTCACGGGCTACAAGGTCACTAGGTGAATAATTCCAAATTTAAAAGCAGTTACAGTAGTGATAACTAGTGCTCATCGTCCGTCATTCTCACCGATTGTGAGTCACTATGAGCCATTCACTACTTCAAACACCATCAACCCGTCCTATTCATTATACTTATTTATATGAAGCGTCGTAGACCATCATGATTCTGGCTTATCATGCTACCAATCATGCTGCCTATCATCAGGCATGGTTGACCTGTATAAAGCATCGTTGAACCATCATTAGCCAGTGTATTCCCATGTATTCCCTCTTGTTGTTGCTATCACACCTAACCCTCAACCATTTTTAATGTGACCATGATTATCAAATATTAACCCAGAAGAAACACAAATAATTCATCAATAATTCATTGATCTTGTTCTGGTCCATTCCATTTGAACCAATTAAACCAGTTCGGATCACCAAGTTAGATCAACAACTGGTGGTTTCTACTGATAAACAAACCATTTTTCGGGGTCCCCTATGGTGGCTTGAGAACCCCCCGGGCTTGATCACTCACCAACTCACCATGGCCATTTCCACTAAGGTCACTCACCGGACGCGCCACTCAAGGTCACTTCCGGCTCCGGCCTCCAGCAGGGCGCGCCAATCATCTCGCTCCTTGCAATTCACCATGGGTTTCAGGGCTGAGGTTGATAGCTCTAAGAAAGCAATGGTTGACCCCCAAGGCTTCAACAAAGGTGGTTGACCACCCAGGCTTTAGCGAATGGATAATAGCTTAAAGTAAAACACACCATAACAAAGATATCAATGGTTTAACACGGTCATTTTTTACACTGGTTACCGATAGAACTATCGTTGGCTCTAAGGGATAAAACGAACTAATGATAGTTTGACAATGGTTTGACTGTCCACATTGTAATGTTGAAAAAGGGATAACAGCTCAACCACAACAATGGTTCAACCAGCGGATGCAACCAGTATAGCCATTAATGTCTAGTAGTGGTTCGACCACAAACCCATTGGTGAAAGATCCGAACACACATTGCCGCTGAAATATGTTAAGCCACCATTGACCCTGATTTTTGAAACGTAATCCACCGTTCTAGAGCAACAGCAAAAAACACATTACTAAACAAACAGCAATAACAACAATCAACAACAAACAACCATGATCCAACGTGATAAAAAAGGCCAACCGTGCAATTTGACCACTCAATCAACAGCCGGGTTCAGTCCTCATTTTCACACCAACAGTTGGTAGCCCGGCAAAGATTTCGTGCACAACTAATGCAAACAAATCACGCAAACAGGTACAACGAAAGTTTACACACGTATTTGCGCACATGTCCTACCTCTCTAGACATCCTCTCTATCTCTATACTTACATTTACCTTGCAATCAAACATGTACTTTCGAAAAAATTGGATAGAAATTGTTTCAATTGCTTCTACCTGTCTGTGCTATTCTATGTGTCTGTGTATCTGCTTGTCTATCTACAGTACTTTTCAGTCTGCTTATCGATCTGGCTAAGTCCAGCTATCGATCTAACCTATCTGATCTATATAACCCGTACACTTAATCTGTCTACTCCTTGCAATCTAATCCATGAACATCTTTCTATCTAATCTAATCTGACCTGATCCAATCTGATCATATCATATCTAATCTATCCTTCCCTCTGTGTCTGTCTGTCTGTCTGTCTGTCTGTCTATCGATCGATCTATCTATCGACATTTCTCTTTTCGTCCAAGTATCCATCCTAACAAAATCTAATTTACTCTCGCCCTCTAGTTACGTGTAGATCGAAGATCGAAGTACATGCAGAGACTATCTACACAAATAAACGTTGAAGGAACACAGCAGTAAACCAATTAATTACACATTACAATTAAACATAACTTGCATTTAAACCCATGAACATTTCCACTAAAGTCATTGCGCACACTGAGATTGACAACTCCGCAGGGCATCTGACAAGATATCATGAACCTCTTGACCTTTGATGCTTGCAGTGCCGAAGGGTTTTCTTCCAGGGGGCATCATGGATACCGCTGGGGGGACATCCCATGCGCGCCGACGGAGGGCCACAGCACCTGGATGGCGAAGATCTCCTTGGCCACTCGAGGGACCAAGCCAGACCTCATGGCAAACACGTGACGTGGGAGACCCAGCATCCAGTGATTCGTAGGGACCCACGTGTTGCAACAACACCTGGGGGGAATACACTCAGATCACTCAGCTACAGAATGATCAACACATATCAACTGATGAACTTGGTTCAACAGGTGTTTCCAAACTTCGTTGGTCTTGGGATCATGAACAGATGCGGGATGCTACAGAAATCCCTTCTCCTTGGTCATGAACCTGGAAGGGATTGGGCGATGAGCACATCATGTGGCTCGAAAGTTCCCTGCCTTGGTCCATCCTGGAATATCATGACATTGCTTTTCGACCTCTGTCGTATGCTTTTTTCAGCATTTGGAAAGTTCAGGCCTCTCCTGGCTACTTGAATATTTCCTGAGCTTCACCATTCAACTGGTCACATTGACTTGCATTATATATACATGACATTGTATATGAAATTATATATAGAGGTACAGTGTATTTTGGAGCTCTGCATAGCTCTACTGCTGCTGCATTCCTTGTTCTTGCAGTTGTTGATGTCGTTGGTGCTGATGATGTTGCGGTTGTCGCTGCAGCTGACTTGTTGTTGTTTATGATTCTCTTGTGATGGCTGATGCTATTGGCAGCCAGTGTTGCTGCTGAATTGAGGCCACAAATTGGGTCCGCATGAAGACTTCCTAGTGGGTTCATTATTTGGCACGCTTCTATCAAAACAACAGCACAAAAGTTCTGCCACACTGGCCGGGTCCAACCTACTGATGGGAACACCGGCTGTGCACCACCTAAAAATGATCCCCTGGACTTGGGGATAAGCACGTTCTGCCAAGTAGAGCAGAGTGACACTTCGGGTTCATCAGCCGTTCCTTCTAAACTCTCAAGCTAAATCGTTGAAACAACGAGGGCGGTGACCTTTGGGGAAAACGATTCAGGATTCCCACGTTCTGCACGCGTCTCCGTACCTTCGACGGTCTCCCTTGGTCTCCGCGCCAATCTCTCTCTTTGGGCATCCCCGGAGCAATCTTTTGAAATGGTGGACCTGAGGATGTGGAGGAAGATCCTAAATCAAGGACCCCAAATATCTTGAATGATTCATAAACTGAACATCCGATGTTCAGTCCACTATTGTTTCCTCAAGGTGAACACTGACAAAATATCTTTCACTTTATTCTATCCAATTTGAATCTGAGAGGTATTCCTGATCAACCAGCATCAGCTAGCCGCGTATGATAGGCCTCTGTGATCAACCAAAGGTTTTCCAGCACAAGAGTCGTCCATGGGAAGCCGCCCCCAAGCGAGGCGCCAAAAATGGTGTAGCTCTTCCCGGAAAACTTTGATCCTCCTGCTGCCAGTAGGACCTCAGGAGCAACTCAGTGTCGCCAGATCCAAGCCGCGCTATGGGTCTTGGATTCTACGTTTTTTTTTCGAAGGCTACTTGCTCGGAATTTCCAAGGTAAAATTTGCAATGCCTTCTGGGATTGATTTGGAAAAGAATTGGACAGCGGCATTGTAGCTTCATTGTGGAGTTCAAATCCAACGACAGGTTTGTGAGAAATGGATTGCAGGGGCCAGAACCTAGTAATGGTCTGCTTTTCTCGAAATACTGTTTGGCTGAGCGGTAGCTGACGATTGTCAATTGTGAACCAACCTTCAACTTGGTGGCACCACGGTATACCAACCTTGAACCCCTCTCCCATCGCTAGCTGGGTATGTAACAACATCACCCACAAAAGCACCCAATGTTGCTCATCTATCCGACTATCAACTTTATCCCTAACTGAGCTGGGGTGAAAACGCTTGTATTCCGCTGTCTTGGCTGGCTGGTATTGGTAGAAGGATATAGATTACTGTAACTATTCCCCAAATTGGAGGATGATAGTCCGATTATCGGTAGGATAGTCTATGACAATCAACCAACAAGGGTCTTCAACCCTGCTCAACTGGTATGCAAGAATATCATCCTCAGCTACTGGCTCTCAGGAAACTCATACACCAACACATCCTACGTCCTGTCAGTACGTCGACTGACGAATCCTTCAACTATCGTTGTATGCAATTCATATCAGCCGGCTATCCAAATTATGCTTGATCTGATAAAATTGGGGGAATACAGTCTTTCATGACCTAAGCCCAGATGTTGCCTTATGTTGGTGGTGATATCCAAGTATTGTTTACTATCATTATCACTATTAATGTATGTAAGTGTGAAAAAATGTCAGATCAAGAAAGAGAGAGTTGACTGACATCAGGACAGACTCTATGCACCAATCCTTCCTTCTCTTTTCCTTTCGCAGTGGATTGGTGCCAGTTTGTCCTGGTTCCCTTGTGTCTGGGTTTCGAACACCTGCCTTGCAGGTTTTATGTTCCAAAAGTTTTGGTATCCCGCCTGACCTAATGTGTGCCAGGTCGAGATTCCCACCTATCCTGTACAAAACTTTTGGTCGGCCCCTTTCTCAGGGCCAGAGGCTCCTGATAGGGGCCTCAACCAAGGGAAACAGGACATTCCACCGAACCCGGTTCCGGGGTTTTGGGTGGAAGAATCGGTGAAATCTACTTGGCCATCAGGTCGTAGTCGTGGGACGAGCAAAAGTCTTGCCAAGTATGCCTTCACATCGATGCGAAGTGAGGAATTGAAGCCCACAAAGTCGGTGTGTGTGAGTTCATCTGCCCATTGATTGAGTTCGCGAGGAACATGAGATGGAGCAAGGGAGCTGCCTGAATTGTGCAATGTCAAGATTAGCTCCATGAGGAGGATGGCTGTATGGGGCTTCTTGGAAGCCATGTTCAGGAGAGCAAAGACATTACCTTGGTTGTCACTGCCAACCGGCAGACGAACATGGGATGTAGTATGGCCTTGGTGGTCAAGCATGGAGTGACAAAGTATCAGGGTGGCAAAGAGCTCCAAGGCTGCAATCCACTTCTTGGGATCCCCTTCCTTAAAGGCCCAAGGAAAGTCCTGTGGTGTGATCTCCATGTGGAACCACCAAACAGTGTCCTTACCAGGGTCAGGTTGGCTGGAAAGCCAGCCCCCAATGAAGGCCTGGCCTGCCGAGGAGGCACTTGCATCACTGCACCCCCACCACGTGCTCTTGGGTAAGTAGGGGGAGAGTTGCTTGTATGGTCTGGTAAACAGGTGTTGGAGCAAGAGAGCCAAGAGCCGGACGAACTTTGGCGGTCGACCTGAGCTCGTGACAGCCATCTTCCAGGCCCAAAAGGGTTGCATCAAGCTCTTGGTCAATGGGCAAACTGCAGTGGCCCACTGGATCCGGCCCAAAGCTTTCTCGATCTCCTTGGCAGTGAACACCTTGTCTTCGATGAGTTGGGTGAGGAGCTCCATGACAATGACATGTTTCGGAGCCGCCATTTGAACCTGGGGAATGTTCGGGTGAACCACAAAGCCAAGCCATGTGTTGATCTCAGCCAAGTGGGTTTTCTTCCAGCCGAGCGGTGTGCCCAATGCAATGAGCGTGGCCAGAATGGCCGTCGCCATCGTCCCCGATGTGGTTTGGCGAAGGAGCCAACAAAAGTCGTCAACGAAGACGAAGCCCCAGTCCACCTGGGGAAAGATGTAGTACACCAGTCGAAGCAGAAGTGCTGCAAGCCTACCCCAGTAGAGTTGTGCACTGGCCATGCCGTAGGTGCCCACTTTGTTGATCCACCATTCATTGTCCAGCTGGGCGACCTGAAATCTCCA
>VSDK01004810.1:43923-61361 GCA_009767595.1 Symbiodinium kawagutii | reverse complement strand
CACGAGGGAAAGGCACAGAGGAAGCGGCAGCAGAGTAGCTCGCCATGATACCGCAAGTGTGAGGTACAGGGGGTTGGTTTTTCAATACCAGTGGAACACTGTCTCACACAAGCGGGCTTGAGCCAAAATGTCCGGTGGACATTTTGGTTCAACATTCCAAACATATGACTTGCAACCGCAAGCTAAATGCAAGTATCAATTATCTACTAATCACCTCCAAAGAACATTACTTTGCGTTGAGATGCCTTGACTCGTGTTCCAATCAACTTGCCTACCAATGAATCAGATTCATGGCTATGGCTCAAACCTGGGATACTAGCGTCACAAGACTGCTTCCTATTGGAAAAAGACCGTTGAAAGCAAACAGTCTGGACACCAAGTTGTGTGCAATCATTTCGTCGATCTCAAAATCATTATGAACCACAGACTTGTCAATGAAAGACCATACTTGGAGAATATACTTTGCTAGTGTCATGAGCTTGACGTTGATGCGGAGTGGATCTTGGAACGCAAAACAGCCTACTGATGAATCAGGACAACAGGAGTGCCAAACAGTTTTGAGCACTGCAACACTCGCAGTCTTAAAGGAATGCACGACCGACAATTTGGGACGTCTTTGGGATCTGCTGAGGCACTATCTCAGCATAGCCACTGTGAGGCGTGACATTTGAAGCAGTTCTTGGGAGCAGCTGTGTTGGGTGCATCTCATGCCTCGTCTCAACAAGATCCAACAAGTTCGACCCTCCAGACCTGGCAATCACAAGGCCCGGTTCGGGTCTTGCGGTCGACCGGAGCTGCGACCCAGGTGCATTGTAGCCATCCACAGCTGACTGAACCAAGCCTTGCACCTGGCGATTCACAGCTGGATCTTCGACAAAAAACATCAGCTGATCATGGCTATGGGTCAATATTAACCAATCCAATAATTGGGGACATTGACCAAAAAAACTATAGGGAAAACAATAGTTAATGATGGGGAACTGGGTGTACGGGGTTTTGACCCATAGCCATAGCTGAGCCGATCAGCTGCATCCTACGCAGTTGATTAGAAAGCCCCAGACCCAGACACCCATGGCTTTCGCCCCAGCCATTTTTGGACCGGAAGCCTCGGCGAAGACATCCTCCTGAGTGCTCTGAGGACCCAAGACTCGTCCATTGAAGCGGAAGTTGCTACTGGCCTCAGAGGGGCCAAAAATGTCAGCTCCGTCCACGAAAATGTAGACATTCGGCACATTCTCAGCCAGGGTTTTTGGGTTGGTGAGCTGAGCATTGTCTGGTCCTCATCCTAAATGATACATGTCGTGGATGCCAATCCATGGCAGCGCCTCCGGCAAACTGGTCTCATAATTGCCGCAGTGATGAGTAACGACCGCCACCATCAACAAAACTAACAACAACAATAAATGACAAGAACAAGAAAAAGAGCAGCAGCCACAATTTCTACACGATCACACACGTCGGTGTGTTTTGCATTGCATTTTCTCTTATTATGGAGTACTACCAAATATGATCAACCAACCAAACAACAACTTCTTCAAACGGTTCGTGTGCAATCCCAACAAGGCATGGTCTCACTATGCGGATCGCGGCTTGACATTGCCAGGGTCATCGCTTGTGTCAAGCCGATCTACACATGGTGTCACACCTCTCCCTGTCATGACCCGCCTCCGCCACTCGGGCGTTCGATGGAGCGTTTGACGGAGCGTTCGATGGAGGCACTGGCATTGCCCTGCAGCAAAATTCGTTGTGGTCTCTGGGGGATGAAACCTGGGACCTTTAGTGATTTGGATTCATGGAAACTATTTGGTCCATGATTGCTTTCGACTGCTGGATTGAGAACTCAAACTCAAATCTTAAGCCTGCAGTGTCAAAGCCTCCAGCAGCCAGTGATGAGGGGTAGATAGATAGTGATAGTCCCAATATCAGTTTCTGGGCCCTTGTGGTGGCATAGCAGAACTGAGACGCATAGCCTTACAAAGCTCCGGCTACTTGATACCTCCTTCGTGATGAATGAGTGAGGTGAAGGAGAATCACGAGATTGGCCATCACTTCACCTAGACCTAGATGGGCCAGAAAGTTTGGTTGCTACTGGGTGATCGCAACCTGCTCATGTCCCACAACTCGTTTTGTTCCTTCCAATATGTTACAATAACTGTTTAAGTGCAGTTCAAATCTGTCCATAAACGGTCATACCACTCAATCATTCCATAAATCCACAAAAAGTAGTCCCCAATCATCCCATTCCCAAAAAGATCAAGTAGGAAGCCATTGATGTTGAAGGTAAACTACGGTAAATTCGGCTCTGCCATGAACCCAGGGCTCGGAGCCATTTCGCTTGTCCCACGGCCCCGCCCCGCCCCTGCGCTGCAGCTGCGCCACATTGCATCAAGCTCAGCCAAGCCCATGGCTTCCCCGAAGTCTTGAAACTTCGCAGGTTCGCCGGGTAGCCTGTGGGGGTGGGACCAGGGCCACTGGTCACTTAAGCAATGGCAACAGGGCTAGTGATGCTAGTGATACTTAAGCAATGGCAACAGCAATATAACCAATAGGACATATACTATTAATCAATAGGACAGGGCTAATGACTGATAATACAATCAAACATCACAATAATAGGACATATGCCATTGACATTGATCTTCCGACATCAGCAGCCTTAAGAGTTAAGCACTTTTCCAAGCCCAACAGATTTGCTGATGCTTTCAAACGATTCCCAAACTACACCACGAAAAATGCCACTAATTCCCCCATATACTGCTTGGCCAATAGAGCCTCCTATAGTAACACTGTATATAGTAGGTTGTAGGAGCACCCTGCAAACATCTACATAGGACCCGCAGATCGCCACCAATCTTTTGGACCCTTCCGAACTGAACAATTGCTATAAAATATTTGAATTTTTGGGGTGCAGTGCACAACGGACCATCAGTTTGGGTGACTATAGAACAAAGCCATTTGAGATGGTTGTGCAAATTGCCAGTTTCTGTGACTACACAATCATCCCATCACCATCAGGTCCAAACTCTATCCTACCCTGACTTGTTTCTGAAAACAGACTCAAGTACAGCTCGTACAATCCCCTAGATGTTTCCAACAAAAAACACACATCCGACCCGTGACAAGCGTGTGCACATTTGCATCGCACACACACACATCTGATGATGTCATACACCTGCACATATGATGGCAGGATTCAAAATGCTAAAACTCATGTCTGCCGTCTATGAAACTGCAAGTCCCAGACTTGACTGCCTCAGACTATTACTTGCTCCACCAACACCTGATGCCAACACTGCAGTCATGACCCTATCCTCGCACCTGACTGGTCCCATACACCTCGCGTTACATGTTCCACTCTCCGCCTCTTGTTGCTGGATACCTTCAAGGTATAGAAGTCCACCTGCAGGGAGGGCGTGATCAGTCCGGCCGAACTCAGGGCGGCCCAGTAGTTGTGTTGAAGCTGAACCAAGAGCCAAAATCTGACCAGGTAGCTGCTTCAACTGATCTCACTGTTAAAAATGGTTGATAAATGGTTTAATGATTATATAATGGTTATAACATGAACAATACCTTTATGATCATAAACCATTTACATGGTTGATAAATGCTTTATATTGTAATGGTTAGTACTGGTCAAAGATGGTCAATAACGATAAATAGTGATGGTAACTGATCTATTTGTTGGACTGTTGCAATCAGCCAGGCCGGCCCGAAGTAGGATATGTGATTTGAACATTCCATTCCTCTCCATTTTCCGAGTGCTAATGCTGATACGAAACACTTGGTGTCAGGATACTTGCTAGTGGTTGATAAGGTCCCGAAAGTGCGAGTCGGTCTGGCAAGTCATCAAGATCATTCGTAATACATTTGATGTCATGAGGTGATGAACAAACTTGAAACAGCCTCAAAATCTTCAAACAACTACTAATAGGCGTGCAAGCTTGTTGATAATGTCATAAGGTGATGAACAAGCTTGTAATGGCCTCAAACTCTTGAAGCAACTACCAACAAGTGTAGCCCAGCGATTCTCGATCTGTTCATCCCATCACTGCGAGGCAGGGAGGAAACAATTGTGTTCTGAACAGAATACTATATATATATATATATCTCTCTCTCTTTAATGTGTTTATGTCAATTCTTACACATACATATGAACATACACAATACCCTTATGCACGGATCTTTCTCCACACACCCTGCAGTTTATCTCTGTACGTCCGCTGAAAACCTTCACACAAGGCAGTTGGATGGGTGTTTTCGAGAGATCACAATCGGCCAACTGAAGATCCTAACGTTGGTAAAACCGAGCTTTTAATCGCCTGTAGGCCTATGGCAACCGTTCCCACAAATCAGCATTTCCCAAGAGGGACTCTACGATACTCTATGGCACTATGGATATGTAATCATTCCAATCATTCCCTGGGGAAGTTCTGTATGAAGTGCGCCCAAAAAGGCCTGTTCCACCCCTGGTCGGATGCTCGGATCATCAATGTCCTGGGCGGATGGCGGCCCTTGCAACTCAGGGTGGTGCTCCTGGTGACCCATCTGTACCAAGGCTGAGTCAAGAAAAAGTTCACGAATATCCAAGGGAATCCATGGGAATCCTGGTGGGCAAGACGCCAGGGTTGACCGTTCAGTAAAGAAAGCAGTAGGGGTGGCAAGTCATGCCAAAGTGCACTCTCTGAGAACAACTGTGCCACTTGACATGCAGCAGCACACACACACAAACATCATAGAGAATAGCAAGATGCATCATATGCACAACAAACGAGTTTTAGATGGCTCGCCAAAGCCACTTCAATCTTAAAACGATGCCTATCAGTAGGCCCTTTGAACTCGGAACCACGGCGTTTCCTTTGGAAACAGGGAATGCAGTAGGCTACCTTTTTCAGGCCACAAAGCTGACAGAAGGTCTGAGATGATTCCAAGATCCAATGGTTTGATAAAAGGGCTTCCTATTGGCTATTGAATAATTGCATCAGTGATAAATATATCAAGTTGTCCTATTAGTTGGAACTGGGATTGATTTATAGTGGTCTCAAATCCATTAGTGTCCTATTTTTGGATTGTCCAAGTTGTGCTATTAGTTGGAACCTAGTCTCAAATCGCTACTGGATTGATTCCTCTTGGGAAACTGAGATCCTCCAAAAGCGAAGCCAATTTTTGTTCTGACAATCTCAATGCTCCACGTTTACCCAAGAGCAGCTTTTTAATTTTAAAGGTCAACTGCCTATGGGTCAAAACCCTGTCCCCCTGGTTCCATCATTAACCATTGTTTCCCCTATTGTTGTTGCTTCATATTGTTGATTAATATTGACCCATAGCCAACTGGTTCAAGCAATTGGCTTTCTGATGGGAGATCTCAACCCTTACAGTAACCTTCTGGATGTCCTAATTTGAAGCAACTGGAAACTGCTTGGAAATTGGTCTACGACCATCGCTAAGAGCCCCACGTCATCTTCCACGAAGGGTCGGATACGGCAAATCACCCGAACTCCGCCACGAACGGCCTGTCGGGGCCATGGCCACGACCATGGAAGACCTACATCTCCAACCAGCAACACATTACGTGACATCAGCTTTGGTATTCCACTGCTGGACAAACCCAACATTGCTATCATTCTTCAAGCCCTGAACCAAGTCATTATATAACCTCTGGATTGATGGCAAGAATGGTACAGTGACAGTAAGCCTATCTTTGGTTTCTTTCTGAGGGTCTCAAAGAATCTATCCATCTAGTCGGTACATGCTTGTGCCAAACCTACAAACAATGGCAATGCTGTTGCGAGATGATTCAGCAGGCGTAGAAGTCTGAAGCTGACCCAGAAAGAGAACTTATACATAGACTCACACACCTTCCATGCCTGTACATGATTTCTCTGCTGTATATGGGCGTTTCTCGAAATAGGGGTACCCCGAAATCATCCCATATCAACCAGCATAAACCAACCGTTTTTTGGGCTTCCCTATTCTAAGAAACCACCACATGGTTTCCCTTCTAAACAGCACATGACATGACGGGCAAGTTGAAGGCACCATCATTCATGGAAGGACTTTTACACACTTTGCCCCGCAGGATGTAGCCAACTCGGATGTAGCCAACTCGAGAGCACAACATGCCCAATGTCAGGAACCAACAGCTGATCTCCCATCTTCATGGTCAAAAAGGCGGTTCCAGAATGGAACATCATAAGAAATTTCAACAGTAGAACTTCAGGATTCCTAAGCAAGGGTCACGGTACAGCATCCTCCCGGTGAGTTCCGCTGCCGCCGACTTGGAAAACACCAAAGAACTGCCAGCCGGTGACCCACGTAACGAGCGGCGGAAACCCATCGACCCAGAGCCCGCATGGCCGCCTGGACTTTGTCATGCAGCTCTCTTCGGGTTTGCTCAACGTCCTGGCGGAACGAGAAACGAACCAATCCAGTGGGTAACCCACAAACATCAACTGATAACTGGCAGCAACGAGGGGGTGTACCCTGGGTAACCCACAAACATCGACATCTGGCATCAACGAGGGGGTGTACCCCTGGAAATGTGAATCAAAGCATTCAAATCCAAGAAACAAACAAGCAGAAGGAAAAAGAAGGGCAGCGAACACTGAACGTGGTGAAATAAGGCTCTCACATGGGCACGCTTTGTCGACCCATGAATCTCACCAACACATCTCACCATCGGTCGATCACGCAACCAAACAGGACGATCACATCATGTCCGTTTCGGGCTGAACACAGGGTGCCATCCTTGATACTTGTTGGAATTCGTGATGGTGGCTTTCAATGTAGCCATCCTTGAGGTTGTTGCACTATGCCCTTTTAGACGCACCAGCAGGGCACCCCCCTGCGGCACCCCGTGGGGAGCAGCGCCTCTAACATCAAGTTGCTGATACCATGATCTCCCGCGATCTTTGCCACCTGGCAGTGCCAAGTCCAACGGATTGTTTTCGGTGCCAAGGCGCCAGAGATTTGCAGGATCTCACCGTAGTTGGTCTCCAAATCAGCCGGGAAAAATATGGAAAAATCTACCAAGGGGAACCAATTCCATAGGGAGGCAAGGCAAGGGTATAGAAAAAATACTAAATGATTTGGAAACTAGTTCAATCAATGGGGGCCTTGTGATCACCAGATAATTCTTGCCACGTCCAATAGGTATGCTGCTCATATGTTGGTTGATTGAACCGCCATCTAATGTTTGGTAGTTTACCCGCCGAGCGAGCCTAATGAGGCTGGCTGGCTGGTTCATGGACGTTGCCTGCATCATGACCAATCTCCAAGACAGCAGCCAGTAGCCTAAAACCAATGATTTAGTGACTGGAAGATCTGGAAGCTGGTTTTTCGCAAGGACAACCAGCTACCATCGCGGCTCCACATCACCAAGCCGAAGCCCACCATCCAGGGTGAAGCCTCGGCCGTGGCCCTGCCTTGGCCATTTCATCTGTGAGTTGCTGCAGTGCCTGCAGCAAATCTTGTGGCGCAATGCCCAGCTTTCGACCTGTGCGATGCGACGCCTACGCGACCACAAGGTGGGGGCAACATGGACATTTAAAGCTGGTCTGATTTTGTAATCAATTTTTTTTTACAGCTAGTTTCCAACCATTGGTCATGAATTAACATGCCCAGTTTCTTTGACGGACGGTGCACAGGCTTTTTAGGTTACTTCAAACATATGGGTCGAAGGTGTTAAAAGTCATATCATCGTGATCATGATCTTTGACGGCGGAATGTTGTGCAATGAAGATAAGGAAGGCGTATCGAAGTCATATTGTGATGTGTTCCAATGAATCGTATTCAAGTAAAACATCCTCATCATTCTTCCAATATGTTTTCCAATCAATTAAGTAAAATTCTTCATCATTCTTCCAATACTTCAATAAAAAGACAAATATCCAATATTCCGTTGGGGTGGAACAACTACCCCATCAGATATCCGCAAAGAAAACCCCCGACCACCAAAGTTCCACACGTTTCCGCCCCTCCGCCGTTGCTGCTCAGTGGCAGCGCTTGATGGCTGCGGCCTAGGGCGCCGAAGCAGCAGCTATGAGGGCTTTAAAGCACAAGGACCGTGGATGCCATGGGGATGCCATGGGGATGCCATGGAAAAATCTTGGGGAAAAACCTGGAAGATTTTGGAAATTTGGTGGATCCATGGGGATTTACCAAGTTTTGGATCCACACGGATCCACCAACCTTTGGATTCACCCAAACTCTCTGGGCACTGGAAGCCAAAGGTAGGAGAGAAATCAACGATGGGACAGGGGCATCCCGAAGATCTTGCAAAGGGACCAACCAACCATGTTTCCGCCAACCGCAGTGTTTGTGGGCGATAGTTCTGATGGACGAAAACTCACAACCAGTGTCTCCAAGACGATAAAACGGATTTCTGGTGCTGCAAATAGCGCTGCAGTCTCAAAGTTTTCCAACACAGTCATTGGGACTTTGCAGCGTCTCCATGACAATAAAATTGATAAAACTTTGTCCTGCAACTAGTCTGAGTAAGCCCAGTCATTGACAGTTGTTCAACGCAGGACATCACAAATCTTTCGGCCAAGTTTCTGGGTGGATGCTAACCCCTAGGCATGCCGCATCACAATCCTTTATGCATCTTTGAAGCCAACAAAAAACGTGGATAGAAAGCCTAAAGCCACGTGATTTCTATGTTGTTTCATGGATCATCCTTCCCATGAGGACAACTTAGCAGCAACCAACAAGAACTCCCCTGATCCTGACAGCTGGTCGATTGAGGTGAAACCTCTGGTTGATCTGACGTCATCTTGGGCCTCGTAGCAAAGTTTCTTAAGCTTAGAGAGTAGGTCTGGTCGCCCAAAAGCTTAGAGAGTAGGTTTGGTCGCACACATCATCTTTGGTACCAAGATCATTTTAGCACTAACAGCTTTAATGCTTGTGGTTGGACAAGGACCATTTTCCAAAAAAAAGGCAGCAAAATGCGCTTTGCGGCATTTTTGCGAAGTTGGCACAGATTCTCATCAATGAAAACGTTTGATAGCTCTTCTGGATGTTGGCCCTGTACCCCTTGACTACCTTGAGAATCTTGAAACCCATGATGATAACAATGATTCGGGGAATTCAATGAAAATAGTGGAATAATGGCAACACCATAAACAATGACAATTCTTGAAGGTTACCTGGGAATGGTTGTATAAATCATCAATACAACATCAAGCTTGTCATGATTCTTACTGAAACCATTTCAACCTTGTTGAATAGTTGATAATTTTAAGGCAATAATGAAGCTTATAGAAATATGTATATAATTATATATATATATATATATTCAACACTTCAACTCACAATCAACCTAAGTTTATTTGATTATATAATATTATATATCTATCTTATAGTAATCTGGTTGGTGACCAGTGTTTTCAACCCTTATGAACATATCATTCAACCAATCATTTGTTAATCATTACTAGGGAGAATAAGGCATGTTCCAAACTCTATGTACTATATTAGATAGATTAATCAACCAACCATGTGTTCATCTATTTGGGAGAATGAAACATGATTAAAACCACCAACCAGGTATAACCAGGTAATGATGTGAACACATCAACTACTCACTGCCAAGCTGCAAGGGCTTGGGCATTCCGTTCTGCACCAGCACGGCGCACCTCCTCCAAAGCTTGCCTGAGCATCGTGGCGATTTGGGCGGCTGAAGATTTGCTCAGATTTCGGCGGCTGGGAGGTTTGGAGTTTCATGCATTCAGTAGTTGATTCTGTTTGACTATGAAAATGATTTGAGATTCATTAGGTTGGTGATTTGGATTTTCATAATCCAATAATCATGGTCAGCCAAACAAAACGAATGTGGATCACGAGGGTCACGCAAGTACAGAGTATCAAACACCAGGACTTAACCTGCTTAACGTGGCGACATGTTCAGCAAAAACTCGCGCGACATGTTTCATCTCCTTTCTCTGCAGCGTTGATGCAGAACATCCTCCACCTGGAATGACTTGAATCATAGGGAGTCTTGGGCATTGGAGAGTTTCTCTCCCAGTTGCATTGCTTGGTACATTGATGTACAGGGGCACCATTGTCCTTTACCGTTGTTTACCCTATCATCTGCCCAGCGACAGTGATACATATGGGATTCTAGGTGTATCGCATCATTTTGCGGATCATGCAGCATTCTGCATTGACAGGACACATGATGCAGGGAGCACACGCACACACAAAGAGTTTGTCCTCACCAATGCGAGTTGGCGGGATGTGTCCGAGTTTGGCCCTTCCACTGCTTCGATCATGGGCCACCCAATCGTTTTGCAATCAACCAAATCAACTACATCCATTTCAACCATAAATCAGTCGTGCGATCCTACTGATTGTACATCTCTAGATGCCTGACATGTAAGGAGAACCAGCTGATTCGGATGGCGTACTTCATCCCAAGCAGAAACCAATCAAACGGGACTGGTCATTGTCTTTGTCCAATTAGCAGGAGAGCTTTGCTATGACAAACAGCTATCACCTTCTTGCTATGGTCTTCCCAAATGGGTAACTAACACCACGATCAGCCGTTATTATCATTCAACCGATATTATTGCATCTAATCTAATCGTCACTAAGCACTAAGCACCATCCAATAATTCAATTAAAATCTTCCGGTGGTGTCTCAAAATTGGGGTACCCCCAAAGCTATGGTTGGTTTATTGGCATAAAAAGGTGAATATTGAATGATTTGGGGTACCCCTATGACTTGAGAACCCCCCATATAAGCGTCAGTAGATACCTCCACTCCAGGGTTTAGCCATGTTCGTTGATGACGCCCAGCTACGCTTTGCTTTCCAGGCCAGTCAGAAGTTCCTCGCGAAGCGAAGGCGGGTCGATGCTTCATGCCAGTTGCGAGTGAGACCAAATGATCAATGACGGTTCATCATATTTATGGTAAATGATGGCAACATTCTCATCATAAAATTGATGGTTCACAGGTTCATAAGGACTGATAATGTTGACAATGGACCAGTTGACAATGGTTTCGCAATTTCAAATGATACAAAGTGATTGATAATGATACTGAACGTTCGTTCACAGATTAATCATAACGGTTGAACATGATTCTGAATGAAGGTGCAAGGTGAGCGACAAATCCAGGTCCATCGCTGATCCGCCTTTTGTTTGCCTCCGGCGGGAGCAGCTCATTGACAACCTGCCTGTACAGGTACAGAAGGGGAACGGACCTCGTGTCGTTGCACTGCTGCGAAAATGTGGGAGAGGAAGTGTCCAAGATTGCAGTGAATGACGATTCTTCACGATCCGGTGTGATATTTGAGGCAAGGAACACCTACTCGATAGATTTCAAGATACTTGGTGGCCAAGACCAGTGACTAGATTAATCTTGACGCTCTGTTCTTTTTAGATATTTGTGTTAGAAATCATAAATGTGAAGCCAAAGGAAGTATATCTTCTGACAATCACATGCCCTCAACAGGACCGTTGCACATGTTCAATCTGAGACTTTCTGAAAACGGAAAGTTTCTGGAAAGCACGCCATGTTCTACCACAAAGTAAGTGCAGCAAATGTTGGCACTTCACAATAGACTGGCTACTGATTATGATGATTGTAGAGGTGCTTGCGATGATGATCACTGATCCAGTGAGTCCCTTGTTAAATATATGACATCCTGAGCTACACCACTAGCTCTAGGACTAGCGCTGGGACTCTGTACACAAAATGGATATCCTTATGGTAGGTCAAAGATTGAATCAAACACTTGACTAATGACTAATGCACAATTTATGGCGTGTTGATGATCGATGGTTGCGGTAGCTTTTGCTTGATGAATGGTTCGTGATGGTCAATCAATGGCTTATCACGACTACCCAATGCATAGCTAGTGGTCCATTCTTCCATGTTTGGTTCTTGATCAGTGACTTTCAAAGGTTAAGGAATGGCTAATTGCTCAATGCAATCCATGCTTGATTTTGGGCTTACCATGCTTGACGAGTCCGGTCAATTCAATGACAACTAAGTATAAATCACCCATTGACAATAGATAGTAGTTGGATGATGTTTCATTGGTGGTCGATCACTGGAGTCAAAATCAGGCCAACCCATCAACCCCGGCTTGTTGATGTTTAAACACGGCTGACCAATTGTTCATTAACGGTTAGTCAATCGTTCAAAAAGGTCGATAAATGGTTTATTAATGGTCAATGACAGTTTATTCATGGTGTATTCATTTACTCATTGTTCATTGATCTTTTGATAATGGTTACTTAATGCTTCGTCAATGGATGAGAATGGACAGTTGGTCGAAATTGGCCTGTTCACGCTTGATTAATGATTAATCAGTGTCTACTCAAAGAGAGTAAATCAGTTGAGCTTTTCCAGTAGTTAATCAGTGTCTCTATCCAGTAGTTAACAGTAAATGGCTGACTCAAGGTTGAGCAATTTCTGACTAACTACCGGACAACTGGCGAATTCAGGAGCTTCGACTAGTCAACTCGGGGCTGATCATGGCAGTGGTTACCTGGGTACACTTTGCTTCTTGTGTCTTGAAACAACCCAGGTGCGAACCCTTTGTGTTAGGTTGCGATAAACAAGACTATAGAATCAACTAATTCGTTCATGTCGTCATTCAAACACGCTTGAACACTTGGGGCTCCTTTGGAGTCGAAAAATTCCAAGCGGTGAAACACACATGTGTTTAAATACAGTACATCTGCTTTACAGATCGGGCTTGTTGAACAAGCGAGATACATTGACAGATTCTTCGAGAGCAGAATTACAGCTTGGCATAGCTTGGCATTTTCCAGAGAGGGTTCTCTGAAGATTGAAATCTACTGTGAGTGAAATAAGTCTGGTGTATTACCATTACCATACCCATGTGCAGCCTGCCAATCTGCTTGTGTCAAAGGTCTCATCAAATGCCTTTGTGAGAGGGTTGGCTTGTATGGCGGCCCAACCTCGCAATGTTTGTGGCTCCGGGTGCCCGATGCTTGACAACCAAACATATACATATAGTGAACCGTCATGCGGCAAGCCTAGATTAGACCTAGACCAATCTGCCGCCCATCATACTCATGATGAATACCTCCGTAGTGGCTTGCATGACCTCCACTCTCTAGGATCTAGGTACCTACAATAAGTAGGCAGGAGTGCAAGTTAATCAGTCGATTATGACAGAATGACTTATGGATAACCTAGTATGAGTTTATGTTGCCAGCAGTTTCGCCATTTCACAGCTATCAAGGGCCTGGAGCCCCCGTTGGAGTGACTTCCCCACCTACAGAATTTTTCGTGAATCTATTACAGTAGAGTTCCCAAACTCAGAAAGATTCGGAGGGCCTCATGCTGACACCCTGAATTGTCTATTGAACCCCTCTGTTGAACCCCTGCGTTGTCTATTGAACCCACTCATGTTCTCAAATTGAATCAGACAACTTCCTAATTTGGGCCAACCCGTGTGGTTACGATTGCTACTTCCTGTACCAGCCTGGTTGCTCTTCAGCACTCACCCTGCTTCTGCTTGCTCGGCACCGTTGTTCACGTTACGAGACGTGACCGGTCACCATGGGTCAAGGAGCAGAATGTCTGAGAACTAAAAGCATCAGATTTCTGGTGACGCCTGGCGGTTTTCACGAAGAATATGTGCGGTGCTTTTGGGTGGCAATGCTTAGCCAACTTCTTTTGACCCAAGGTCGAAGGCCGTAGAAGCAGCGATTGGAGCGGGGACAGCTTCAGAGACCACCAGCACTGTTCCTCTTCCTGGCTGCAAACGGCTGAAATGGATCAACCAAAAACCTGACGTTCTGAAAAACATTGAACCCCATTTTGCTTCCAGGCTTTAGCACGTTTGCATAGAGAAACGATGACATGTCACTCAGGCTCGATAAGTTCCCCTGACAGAACAATACTAAAGAGCTCTGCTGAAAAGGGTCACAGTGAAGGGGACACAACCAGCAATGCTACGATGTAAGCAACCGTAAGACATGCAGAACAGCTCTGGGACTTCTACAATGGACTTACAGGCCTGACATCCACGAAGCAATGCAGGATCGAATTGTAATTACTACTGTGCTGGCGACCTCGCAAAATGACCAGATATGCCCAGTATTCACCGGATGTCCAATCTTCTTCACAGGGAGTGGAAAATGTAGATGCGCTTGTCATAGAGATAGATGATGATAGATGTAGATGACCTCTCCCTAGAGAGTGGGAAAATATTTGCCGGAAAGCATCCTGGCGTTACCCACTTCGGGGAAGCATCTATGCGCAACAGCGCTTGAAGCATGACACCGAATCATCACTGCCATAGCTGATTAGTACCCTTGTCAACTAATAGTATCAAAACAGTGTATTGAGTACTCAAAATATTCTGACCGCGCTGCCATTTATGATTACTGGGCACATTATTGATTGCATCTAATTCCTATAAAACTATAATCTCTTCCCCCTAATGCAAATCCTCTCTGACCGCCATGAAAATACATAGATTGCCCCCTAGACCAGGGAGGCCATCAGGGGTATGGGTTTCACAACAAGAAGGGATTCCCATGCGCAGAACCAGGCCTTTCGTGCTCACCAAGATCGCTGGCCAAGCGCTGAGACATGCCTTGGCCTGACACGATAGGCCGGAACCGAACCACGCTACGTTGCTGTGATCATCCCAGCCAATGGCTGGCATCCGTTTTGGATCCTTTTTGAAGACACGGCGTGATAGTAGTGGCAAGCGTAGGTGGTGTTCAATGTTGCGGTCGCACTTTTTCGGTGAAGAATGTAACGATACGGCGACTTGTGGCTTCTCATCTTTTGGTGAACTCTCTCAGTGGGAATGGTATTGCTGCGAATCAGTATCCCGGGTTTCTGCATCCCAAAAAGGAACCCAACCTAGTGACCAACAAAGTCACAGCTACTCTTTCTTTTGAGATACTCCAAAGTAACATTGGAACATATTGGAACCACCTTCCAAAAGTTTTGTTGGTCATTATCCACCACTATTGGTCCACACTTGCAGCATCGGACAGTCCAAATGTCTGCGCACTTGCGGCTGGCTGGTGCGGGCCGGCAAGTGTAAAGAAAAAGAGAACTCCCGGGAACGACCGGAAAATGGGAGAACTCATGAAACATAGCCGTGGGTTCGCACAGCATAAGAAAGCGCACGATGGTTGAGATATCGTTGTCGATGACTAAGTAAGTCCTCAGGCAAAACCTCCCGAGGAAACCAGCATTGGAAACCGTCACAGTTTGGTATCAACAGCTCATCAGGAGTCACCACAGTTTTGAGAAGACCAATATGGTCAACTTGCAGAGGCAAAATGGGTCTGACCGCCAACCCAGAAATCCTCCGTTGGTAACCATACTGGCTGAGAAACCAGCGCGTTCTCTGACCCTCAAGAGGTACCAAGGATACCCCAGCAAAACGTTTGATGTAATTGATCCCGTTTTCAACGAACCTGACACAATCCCACACTGACTGTGGAAACATAACAGCATCAGCATGCAGCGCAAAATCTCGAAACACAGGGTGTTGTATTCGCTCTGTTGCCACCGGAATTTTGCATTGGGTAATATTGGGTAATTAACTGGAAATTCACAAAAAGTTCAAACCAGCTAATCCACCACTATTGGTTGATTGATATTGACCCATAGCCATTTATGGAACCAAAATGCCTCCAGAGACCAAGTTCAACCATCCACAGGCCGCTTCCCCACCTGCGATGAAACGACACATGTCCAACAGCACCGTGTGCAGCTGGGAGAACTCGTCCGCCGTAAACTTGCGCAGGTTCACCTCGCGGCGTTCCCGTCCACTTTGTGGCACACAGAAATGGCTGCTCCCCAAAATGGTGACTTCAGGACTGAACATGTGCGCCATTTCTTGTTGGTTGAAGAGTACCATGTATTGTCTGGTATGATGAGGATGATGATGGCCAATACTCTGGGAACCATTTTGTTGCT
Organism: Symbiodinium kawagutii; assembly: GCA_009767595.1. Lineage (NCBI taxonomy): Eukaryota > Dinophyceae > Suessiales > Symbiodiniaceae > Symbiodinium > Symbiodinium kawagutii. The sequence continues at coordinate 45,436 of VSDK01004810.1, read as the reverse complement.
AGTGAACTATGGGGGATGATATATCAACCAGTATTGGGGATGTTGACAAGGTCACAAGATGGACGTAGCACTGTCCAACCGTGCGCTACCACGGAGACCACAATATACCACAATTATGATCCTTTTGGGGCGCAAATCAATCTATTGGGTGGTAGCCAGGGACATGTTCAGCAACTGACTTGCTCTATACATATATATATACACACCTATTTTGCAACATGACAGAGGACCACCTTGGACTCTTGGGCTCTGGGCTCCAAAATCAATTGCGCTCATGTTCTTTGTGTTTGCCGACTCCTCAAATATCGGCTTTCCCATCTCAGAAACAATGTCGCAATGACGAGCTTTTTTCTCGTGTAAGCGACGATTGCCAAACCATGTCATAGCAAGAACGGCACAGTTTTTCACAAAATAGTGGAAGAACGCGCATTTTGTCAGTCCATAGCACTACTGGTAGTAGGTCCTTAGTAGGGTAGCTGGTGTCCCGCAACTGCGGGAGGACCCTATTTCGCTCAAGGCCAGGCCCCAGGATCATGGAAGGTGTGTGCAATGTGAAACGTAGAGGGGCACACATGTACAGTACAATGTACCCCTATATTTACATGCAATTATATGCTGTAAATACTCATGATACATGTGTATGTGCACTTCCAGGTATAACATGTACGGGTATGTGTGTGTGTAGAAATGTGAACATACATAGAGACTATAAACAGTTGCATAATATACATGATATATTTATATATATATACACAAATTCGAACATAGTATGAATGAACATAAACAAGATGAAGCCCACGAACCCGAATGCTCACACTCTTGGTCGGACTCTCTTGGTAAGACACTCTTGGTGAGACACTCTTGGTGGGACACTCTTGGTGAGACACTCTTGGTGGGACACTCTTGGTGAGACACTCTTGGTGGGACACTCTTGGTGAGACACTCTTGGTGGGACACTCTTGGTGAGACACTCTTGGTGGGACACTCTTGGTGAGACAGTCTTGGTGGGACAGTCTTGGTGGGACACTCTTTGCAAGACACTCTTGGCGGGACACTCTTGGTAAGACACTCTTGTGGGACACTTGGGACACTCTTGGTGGGACACTCTTGGGAAGACTCCTGGTGAGACACTCTTGGTAAGACACTCTTGGTGAGACACTCTTTGTGAGACACTTTTGGCGAGACACTCTAGGTGTGACACTCTTTGCAAGACACTCTTTGTGGGACACTCGCTGTGAGACACTCTTGGTGAGGCACTCTTTGTAAGACACTTTTGGCGAGACACTCTAGGTGTGACACTCTTTGCAAGACACTCTTTGTGGGACACTCTTTGTGAGACACTCTTGGTGAGACACTCTTGGTGAGACACTCTTGGAAAGACACTCTTGGTGAGACACTCTTGGTGGGTCACTCTTTGTGGGAGACTCTTGGTCAAACACAAATTATAAGACACTTTTGGCGAGACACTCTAGGTGTGACACTCTTTGCAAGACACTCTTTGTGGGACACTCTT
>VSDK01004810.1:7172-41737 GCA_009767595.1 Symbiodinium kawagutii | reverse complement strand
TTGCGGTCGGTTGCGAACACTTGCGGTCGTAAACGCAACGTCGAACGAACACGTCTCCACCCCCAGACCCCCACTATGAAACGAGAACCCGTGCTACGCATTCGGGAAAAAACGTTTCTACATTGGTATCCTATACAACCATCAGCACTTGGGACTGCTCAAGCATCCCTGACGCCGCGACACGATATCTTTCACTGTGGTTTGGTTGGAGCCCCGCAGAGTCAACATGGCATCCATGAACTCGCCAAACGTCAGGGGTTCACCGTCCTCGAACAGCAACCTCGCTGGAAACAAAGCCAGGCTTGTCATTCAGAGGCTTTGGGTACTGCCACCCACTTGTTGAATCATAACATCTTGATTTTCAACTTTTCATCCAGCCCCTTGGAAAGGCCTACATCAACAACCATGCACATGAACAATAGCTGAAAATCGTGCCGGGAAGCGCTGATTAAGCGATTCTTCAAGCTGTTGTCAAAACAAGTCAATGCGGTGATTGTTACCCCATTGCCCCAGGAAGCAATAACCGTCTTTGTAGGGAAAACATGAAATCCATGGCTTGGTACCATCATTTTTGTGGACATCTCATGACATCTCCAGCTTTGCTGTCCCATCTTCGGCTTCACCCTCCTAATCACAGGCACCACGGGTTGGCGGAGTTGGCGCATCAACCACCAGAGGCGACCATGGGTTTCTGGTGATACAAACCAAAAGGTGGTCACCACAAAACGCATGGCCTACAGAACGTCTGTTTTAGGCTTCTGGTGCTGAAGTCCACAAGCAGAAAAATATAAAGCAGGGACCATTTTCTCTACTGTCTGACAGTCAATGCTGAGTTGCTGGTGAATTTCCCACGATTTCAAGGGTCGTACCCAGCCCTCCATACACTCAGGAATCTCAAACATGCCTATGAAATTAAGCTCTCAAACCCAAAGCTTTGGGGTCTCGAGGCGGTAACGATCTCTGTGCATTGCAAAGCATTCCGAATGTTGCCTTTCCGACTGCCATCCCCACCATCCATCACTGTAGCGCAGCAACTTGCTGTATTCCTTCACTGCAAAGATGTCCACCCCCAACTGGGTTAGGGCTGTGGTCGCTTCCGGCCATTCCAGCAGCCTTGGTGACAAGACTTCATCGGACATAGCACGCCTGCATCTGCAGCATCTGTCACCATAAGCAGTATCACCCGTATACAGTACTGTACAATCAGTATGGTTATAACATGATGATCACCGTCAAAAGCATCAGTATATCACCATCAGCAGTGCATCATCTTATTACCTTCTTTCATGTCATTTCATCACCCTGTACAATCATATCATCGCAGCATCATATGGTCACATGATATCATCATACTTACCAGCATCCGTACCATCATGCAAACACATGATCGGTTACCATCAACAACACCTACGACCTTTGTCATCAATGTTCCAGGAGACCGCAGGCCATGTATAGGCTGCACCACTGAAATTGTACTTCCACCAATGTGGTGCCAGGTTTTGGGCGACAGAAGACACAACAAGAACTCGCGCTGGCACAGTTCGCAAAGCCATTGTTCAACCTTCAACGCTTGCGATGTTTGTTGCTTAAGCTGTTGGTTTCAGCTTTTCCTCCACCATGTGCAGTGAACAATTGAAGCCAGCAAAAGCCCACCTAAAGGTCTCTGGAAAGTCCATCGGTTGGGACTAGCCAAAAGAAAAAGGTGGTGACCTTGCTACCCTTACCAAAGAGAAATATCCATTGGATGACCCATTGGATGACCGATTGGATGACCCATTGGATGACCCGTTGGATGATCCATTGGATGACCCAGTTCCAAAGCTGGCTTCAACTCCCAGCCCCCTCGCTGAAGGCATCCCTTTTTCGCCAGGAACTCACTCAGCTCTTCTTCCTGAGCGAGAATCGGATCAGGGTTGGTCCAGCTTGCCATGGTGGTTTAGAATGGTTTAGAACCCTGATATGATAGGTCTGATAGGTATATTTATATATCTTTAAATAAAAAGTATTTGTAACTGTAGGTCAACTACTGTATGCTTAATGATGGGAATCACATGGGATAATAACCAACAATAATGCTTAAACAACTACTAGTATCCGGGTTCGTCCAACCCGCCATGGTGGTACCTACTCACCATCCAAGTTGAGCCATAGAGAAAACCATCAGCTATGAGGGTACACCGTTTCTGGACAAGCCCAGGAAGTGAATGGGATGAAGTGAATGAGATAAACTGAATTGGATAAAGCGAATGGGATGACTATGGGATGACTAGAAATCAATCCGGAAGAACAAATCATGATATGGTTCAATGTCTATATCATGATACTTATCATATAATCAATGAATAGTCAATGACACAAGATTCATGACACTTGCATTATTAAATGTCAATATCTTTGACACCTCAAATGACTAATGCTTATACTTGTAATCATTTGATTCTACCTTGGTACAATCGAGCTATTTTGGCTACTGTGCACGTGGTAACCAAAAAGTAATATCATCGAAACATATCTAAAACAAACTAACCTTGTGACTTTATGTACAGCTGGATTTGCACATGACATGTCACATAACCGGGAGCCATTTGAAATGGTGAGATCTGCAGGTGCAGCAGCAACTGGAGGCTTCAGATTCACCAGGATGGTTCACCTTGCTTGTGGCTGTAGATTGCAACTGAGCATCGTCTTTGTCAGAAATAATGTTTGAGAATGATGGATAATCATGGTTACAAGGTGGGCCCCCCTTGCAGTTACATGTTGGTTGATAACTAAATCAACTAGGGCCTAGGGTTAACTGCCAGTTCTAGGGGCTTACAACCCAACTTATAACTGCTAGGGGCCCACCTTGCAATAATGATCATTATAACTATATATAACTATTAGCTTGCCAGTAATGGTTAATTACAATGGTAATACTGGTTACTGGTTAAGGCGGAACAAAAGACATTTGAATTGGCCATGCCAATACCCCACGATAGACCACGGAAAGTAGTAGCTGCACAAAACAAGCATAATAATTACCAATTGCAAGTGCCCTCCTAATGTACAGTCCTCCTTATGTTCACGCACAACAAGACTCTTCAGTGCCCAACAATCACCATCAAGTTTGGCTTCCTGGTTCTGTGAGGGATACCCACATGTCCTCAAGTACCTCCTGATCATCGAGAATGGACATCTGGATTTTTGATTAGTGATACAGGACAATTCATGGTTTTTCTCTCACTGCTGCATGCTTCATCTTCTCATAGTAAACTATACTATACCAAAACTACTGCGGAGCGTTGCCAATATTGATTCATGCAGGAAGCTAACTAGTAGTACGTACCCACTCTGGAACGCCAAGTGCCTTCCCACATCAGCCAGCAAGTTCCAGCACAAAATCTTTCTGAAGCATGGTGATGCCCCCAAAGCAAACAATGCTATTGAAATATTGTTTCATGATGCACCGGGGTTCGGCAAAATTGAGCAGCGGGTGTTGGTCTGTATTGAGCATTGCTGTTCCCACACCATGGCCGTTATGATTACTACTTCTGAAAACACACGGAAAGCCTTGCAAAAGTGCAACAAATTTCAAGTCCTGAACTAGATTGCAGTTTCCCAAATGCTGGATTGGCAATGCAATATACCCAATGATTTCCAACACCATCTATATAGGCATCTTTGGAACTACAGTAGATGGCTTGCAACTACATTCATTTTGGGAACTTATCATTGGATGGCTCATATCGCTTCATGGGCGTGGCCTAAAATATCCAAAAAATGATTAGCCACAAACATGTGCAGAACTTTGGGTGGTGTCGGGGTACCCATTCGCAGGTCTCACACCAAGTAGACAGGTAACCCGGGTTGGCCAGTATGGATACATCCACAAATAAATTGATCCAAGCCAACCAAGATTCCAATAGATACGCTGTAGTATACATGTAGAGATGTCTATATATAGAAATGTATATAAATGTATATACGTATATATGTATGAATCCAACCAATGGAGATTTAAATGATTGTCAAGCTACGGTGAACAACGAACACTAATCCAAGACCAAGCTTCAGTGATCTGATTTTCTCTGTCGTGGTTTTTGGTTCCTGTTGGTCCTCGTGTGACCAGATCCCACAGAACCTGGTCCAGGCACCGCTCCGCTGTGGGACTGGGGTTCCATTCAGTGGATAGGATGCTTATGAATGGCTGGGGGCTTGCGTTTACAACTGCTCCATTTAAACTCAACAAAATCATTCCTAGTGAAGCCATGAATAGCTGCCGATAGCTTGCACAGCAGTTTCCACTCACCACAAGCATTCCTGGTGAAGCCATGCCAAACCTGGCTAAGCAGTTGGGAATGGAACGCAAGTCGGCCATTCAACAAACAGATTTTGCATCGGCAGGATGCAGGGTGCAGGTTCTTTGGTCCTTGAGAGCCCCTGGTACATCATGTGACCAACGATGTGCCACGTGGATACCTTCGACCGAGTCACGGTTTTGGCCAAGTCGACACGAATCTGCTCATGTTCCATGGTGGCCACTGTCTGAACGGCTTCCACCAAAATGCCAACCAACCTGGGGCAGGTTGGGATGATCTGCAGGGTGATGGTCATAGTACTTCTCCTCCAGGATGACACCACCATACTTCAGTACGAATAGATCAGATCGTGCCAGCGAAGCTGTGTGACACACCAAGTTGAATCATTCTTGGTTAGGACCAAATGCACCAATTGGAGAAACTTTCCAACATGCGATTAACTATTCTGTTCATATCTGGAGTGTAAAAAACTAGAGCTATGAAAGGTTGATCTTCACCCCATGATCCTTCAATATCCTTCATGTCCGTCAGTGACGACTTGTGTGACACAGACAGTACGTAGAAGCCTGCAGGTCAGAGGCCAACAGCTGTGAACCTCACATCCATTCCGACGCATTGCACAATAAGCACCGCTCTGTTTGGACAGGCTGGTTGTTGTCAGGCTGGCTCAAAATCTGTGATGATTACATCTCGATCATGCCGCGGGTTCTCATCTGGATGGCCAACTTCCATCCTTTCGCTGAGTCGCATGTTGAGCACGATCAGCGATCCGACCAAAACAAAGAACAGCACCTCGGTCACAACTCGGGATGGGAACCCTGGTGAAGGAACCATTGTCGGAAACATGAACCGATTCTCTCATGCTGGCCATCCTTAAGAATTCTGTTTCAGGCACCACGGATCACTGTCAATAGTTTTCCCGGAGCCAGGTCTGCAAGTCCTTGAGATGATAAACTTTCTGCTGATTGCCTGGTCAAGATTTACCAAATAGTCTCCCTTCGACAGGTGGGCACATCTCCCCAAAAGACCTGACCTAGACCTAGACCTGTACAAGCTTACTCTTATATATATATATACATATGTTACATACATATACATATATTGTTATATATATATTCTATATATATGAGCTTTAATCAACCAAACACTACGTCTTTTCATATTTCAGAAATGGCTGAAGTTGCGTAGAATCAAAAGATAAGGTGTGCATATATGCGCAAACCGAACAATGACCACCAAGGAATAAACCACCCAGGGACGAAGCCATGTTTGCCACTGCCCAAGAACCAAGTCTTCTACTGATAGCAGAGGGCCGTGACTCAGCCGGACACGTCCCAACAAGAAGTTATTGGGTTGGTAGCTAGGCATGGCTAGGCATAGCTAGGCACAGCTAGGCATAGCTAGGCATAGCTAGGCTGGAATGTGATCAAAATTTGACAATGTTAGGTTTCAACATGCTTTTCGCTCATGTTTTGACCCTACTTTTTATCCATTGACCAAGGGCCAGTTGACCCTATTGTTAATCAAGGGGCCACGTCATCGATCTACAAGTAAGACACACCACAGCCCAGGTTGAAGCTGTCTGTTGAGGCACAAGAGCACCCATCAGCCAGCTCTGTTCGGCAACTTCTCTGAAGAAAAGTTCACGGTCTGGAATCACACACTTCACCTTTGCAGCGCCACAATCAGTTGCCATATGTGGTCATGGTGGAACTTGGCTAAAGCAAGAGTTGGTGGACCACTAGATAGCAAATTGATGGCCATCGTTGTTTCATTGGTTAGGTCACCGGAGAAGCTAAACTGCCAATCTTTTCGTCAAGAAATATAGGTCAGCGCCGCCAGAGCGGCTTAAACGACTCGCACCTGAGGATTAGTAGTCCACAAAGTTCGGTGAGTTTTCTCTGGGCTCTAAGCAACGTTGAAACACGCAGTCCCCACACAACTCCTTCAATGGAACCAGTTGATGTATCGTGCAGCGTGAACGTCCACCATTGCGAGCTACATCTGTGTGCACATTGTCTCTTGAATGGGATCCATGCTCCCCTGGACTCGGAGGCACGGTCCCAAGCCCCACTTCGGATGACAATCTTGGGCATCTTCAAAGCTCAGCAAGCTTTTTTTCCAAAGATTTGGACATATTTCAACCATCTTCATCCACAAAGATCCTTTGCTGCAACACATATTCCCATCATTTCCCATCCATCTCTTGCAAGACTTTACTATGCTGTTGCCTTTACTCGCTTTCACTCGCGCTTTCCGAGGTGCAATCAGGGTCAGCAGGGACGATGGCAAATTTGGGAAGAGCGAGGCCTGGTGGTTGCGGGTTCACTGCTCTCGATGATACCTACTGACCATCCTGCTGTTGGCAGGGAAAGGACCCATTGGCACTTGGTCACCTCGAATTTTGTTATGTCCAAACTTGTTCTAAAAGAAATCCTTGGAATCGCATTCATACTTTTAAGGGCGAAGGTATAGCATGGTCGAGTCACGAACCCTTTACAGTATCTTTGTGATGTTGGGAGTTGCAGATGCCTCGATTTAGGCTGCTTGTGATGACATTTCTATACTGATATTACGTGCTAAATATGTTCATGATATGTCTAAAAATCAATTGCTCATTAACACTGTGCATGTAAATGTATGTACGTATATACATATATACACATACGTAATCACCTCCATGTAAATGCATGTGCACACACTGTACATATATGTAGAGATGTAAATGCACACTGTACATGCATATGCATGTATGTATATCTACTGGTATATAATTCACACACTATAACGATATCTCATTTATATAAATGGACACAGCATGTTGGAGAGCAGTTACAAGTATAAAATTCCTAATCTTAAATGTGATGCAGCATCGATCTCACACAACACAAATCTTTGTTTTCTTCACATTCCTCTAGCATTCCAGACACGTTTTCACCTGACATTTGAGACGATTCTTGTCCTATAGTGAAAAAAACTATAGCAATAGGATGCAATGGCTATTCCAAGTTGGCACTATTTTCAACAGCTACTTTAGTGAACATCCAACAATTGAAAAGAATCACTTTTGTTGGGATGTTCACCTAGCGTTCCTGAGCATGGCCCAAACACTTGACAGGTCCCTGCTTCAATCTGGCCCCAAACCCAAATGGTGGAGCTGGACTTGAACACTCCCATGCCATCCTCCAGAACTGTCCCCTCAGAGAGCTTGGAAAGAGCTATGCTGAAGACGTAGGTGATCAACAGCCTTGCTGGGCTTCAAAGAACACACACGCAGAAATGTCCCAAGTTGTGTTAAAACATGCCCATTTGTTACACTATGTGGAAATATATTGATCTGTAGGCTGCATACAAAGCACCATGTCGATATGAATGTATGCAAATGTTTCAAACAAATGTTAATGTGTGCAAATCTTTGAAATAGAAACATGTAACCCACATGCGTGCAAACGTACGCATAGATGCGTAACAAAACAGGTACACCAAGACCAGGATAAACCATTGACATTGTTCGGCTTGACATGAATTGAAAACAAGACGTATGTAGATATAGGGCAACTGAAGACATGTGTCTCCTTGGATGAGCCAAGCTGGAGTTGGAGAAGTCCGGAATGGCCTCCCATCACGGAGCCCAAGTCCCCTTTGGCTTTGCCGAAGAAGCTACCCAGTTCCATGCCAATGAGAATGAGATCAGCACCCCACTGGGTGATTCCGCCTCCAGCAGTCCCATTGACTACTAGAGACTTGTCATCCGCTTCAGGGACTTGGTGTTGCTGGGAAACGATTGCGACACGTCTTTGGCAACTGCCCTGGACTGCCGAGTCACAGAAGAACCATAGTGAAGAACACAGAGCGAGCTGCGACCATAATGCCCTTCAACAAGATCCTCGCAGAATTTCTGTGCACAGAGCTTGGGCTACGTTTGGCAATATGTGACCAACAACCAATGGCAAAGAAAATTCCTGCTTTGGCAACCAATGCAGTGATAAATAATGATAATGACCAGAAAGCTTTCGTGTCTCAGACTTTGAGCTGCTCTTGTTGGGCCGGGTTGTTTTGGGTCTCTGAAAGAATCATGGAATAACAGAACTTGTTTTGTCCCTGATGGCTACAGTCTCTGATGACCAACGTAACATTGCCATCGTGCTGTCCAAACCAAATTGTCATATGATTTCCCATCACGGCTAGTTCTTTTCCTTTCCTTCTCAAATAGCTGATTACTGCATTTCTTATTGACCACGATTCACCATGAGAGCTTACTAAGCCTTGATTTATCTGCAAAAATTAACAGCTTGACCCGTACTCCTGACTTCATGGTTATACATTCCTCATATTGATTCCCCTGCCAACTACAATGTTGCACTTCCACATCACTCTTTCGTACTACCATCCCACTTTAGACTCTCACACTCCCGTGTGCATCTGAAAAATACAACCCACAATCAAATACGTGCGGATGATCATATAGCTGCTGTCCTGCTCCAATCTGGGGGGTCTACTTTATATTTAGATATTGAATTATGGCATGATTGAATTTGTAATACGATGGTAGAAATGCTAGTGCATCCGCAAAACAAATGATCACCAATCGCATTACAAACCGAAACACACGGATTGTACTGGTACTTACTATACGCGCAATGTTTGATTACAGCTCTGTTTGTTACAAGAAATGGTACATCCATAAGCCGCTGCACACTCTTCCCATTGCAGTGGTTCATGTTGGTAACCACCAGTTTTGCCACATCCACAGCATTATTTTCTTAGTGACCCATCCGCACCATTCCCATTCTTCGCCTGAACTACGCCTAGTTAAATGGCTGGATCTCAATAAAAAATACCGCATACGGCTCGGTCAAAACCTTGTACCCCGCACCATCACTGACCAGCTTCCAAACCTCATCATTTTTGGCTATCAAGTTGTTATCCTTCCTTCAGACTTTTGATGATGAACGCTTGACCCAGCTTGACCCAGCTTGACCCGGCTTGACCCCCACGGGCACCGGCCATGGCTGCGCCGAGCATCATCAGCTCGGGCATGTACCGCGCCACCCGCACGATGCGCGCGGTGCGCAGCACCCGCAGGGCGCGCGCCACGCGGAGCACGGAGACGGTGCGGCCCAGGTCGGAACCGTTGCCGTTGCCTGTGGAGAAAGCAGTGCTTGGCTAAGGAGCTGATAAGGAGCTGATATAAATATATAAATATATAAATATATAAATATAAATATGGGAAGTATGGCTGATAATATGGGAAGTTGATTCATTGAAGTTGAGTCAACATAAGGAGCAGTTGATCATATGGAAGTTTGCAAGTTGAGTTGATTCATCAGTCTTGTTGGTTGATTCATTTTCAACATAAGGAGCTGATTGATATGCTAAACTTTGAAATATGTTGATCATCCATCAGAATCCATTATATAGCTGATTCATAGAACTTTGGATGTGTTAAGTATTGATCTATATTGATCAGCTGCTATTGCCTGATTAATTAGTGATTAGTTTATAAATCAGTGGTTCATAGAACTTTGAATGTTGGAAATGAAATAGATGCTAATCTTTTTGTTGATAAGTATTTGATCTGTGTTAATAACCATCCAGCAGTGATTCATTCTGGTGACACTTGATCATGGTGACAATTGGTTGTTCTACGTAGAGGTAAAGTGAACAATGTTTGGTTGTTCACATTGTAGGGATTGATGATGAATGGTTCCCTCACAGTGGCTGATTACCAATGACTAATGCGTAGTATACTCGGGATCATCGATTCATGGCTTATGCTAACGCAAGAGACGGGATTAATCATGGTTGATGATGATGATTCATACTTGTGCTTAATGTACAAGGATCAATGGTAAGCATGCAATGTAAAACAACATGGTCATGAAAAAATGCTAACAATGATTGAATGCTAGCGAACGGTACTGGCGATGCACTTAAGAGTGATGAATGGCTAATATGTGCAATAGCATGGTTGTCATGGTTGAAAAGGTGCATACGAATTATGAAGATTGACTAAGACTATAGCTAGACAACCACAACTAACTTCAGTAGTTCATGGCATACTCCAACCAAGGTGGGTTAAACAGGTCGTTGATCGCTAAAAACTTTCAACACACGGAAAAGACTGTACCGTATGACTATACCTACTGGCAAAACCCATGACTGACAATGAACCGAACGTGAGTTTTCCGTCCCTACCTGATTGTTTGCCTTTCTTGCTGGTTGTTGTTTCTTCTGGTCCTCAAATGATGCATTCTATATACACTACTATGGATTGGTATAGGCCATCATGAGAGTCATCAGGGAGATATGGTCTCCCTGCAATTATATATCAGTAAGATGGTAGCCCCTCAGTGGTACGATAACTCCTTTCTGGATCTGCGGTACCTCTCTTAATGAAAAGGCCCAAATCAGTGGATGATCAAAAGATCAACTGGCATAATCACAGTGTTGTGCAACGATAAGATTGTATTGTATCTTCGAGCATGGACATACTTCATTGCTTAGGTGCAATGCATATTTGCACACTGGCTGGTGGTTTTAAACTCTATGCACAATACTAGTTGATCAATGAACCATCCCAAATACTGGTAGTGACCTCGCAAGACGGTGGCGGAAATTTCCAAAAAAAATAACATACAGGAAAAGTGATGGTGTGGATGGTGTGTTTTTTCCCGTTCTGGTGTTTTTTTTTTTTTTTCTGGTGTTTTTGTCTCTGGTCGTTTTTGTCTCTGGTGATTTTGTGTCTCTGGTGTTTCTTGTCTCTGTTTTTTTTTCGCCCTTGGCAATTTTTCTTCTGGTGATTTTGTGTCTCTGGTGTTTCTTGCCTCTGGTGGTTTTTTGTCTTTGGCAATTTTTTGTTTGGGGTGATTTTTTGTTTCTGGTGATTTTGTGTCTCTGAATAATTGATTGGTGATGTGATGCGGTTGATCGGTGATGCAATTGATTGGTTTTGTACTTGATTGGGTATGTACTTGATTGGTTCTGTACTTGGTTGGTGATGCGGTTGATTGGTAATGTGGTTCATTGGTGATGTTAATGATCGATAATGCGATTTGGTGGGTGATGTATTTGATTGGTGATGTTAATGATGGGTTTTGTAATTGATCGGTGATGCATTTGTTCGGTGATGTGGTTGGTTGGTGATGTGATTGATTGGAACCCAAGGAGCCCCTCTGTCTGACGGAGACCTTGGGAAGAGCCCCCGCCTGGGCGATCAAAAAACCCAGAGCAAAACGTACCAAGACAAATCGCGCCAGAGCAAAACGTGCCAAGACAAAACGTACCAAAGCACATGCAGATGTTGATGTTGAATGTCTTCGTCGCAGATGTTGCAAAACCTTGACATCTTAATGCTTTCTACATCTGATTTTCAAAGACTACGCGGAACCACAACTTTTTAAAGGTTTTTATTCCTAAATGGTTTAAAACCTACAATGTTTGACACTTTTCAACATCTGATCTTCAAAAACGACGCGGGTGTGCGAGGTTTTAAAGGTTTCCATCCCCAAATGCCCAAATGCTCTAAAACCTACAGTTTTTAAGCCTTCCAACATCTGATCTTGAAAAACGACACGAACGCGAGAGTTTTTCTTAGACATCTCTCCCCAAAGCGCGTTTCGTCACAGCGTCGTGCAACTTTTCTAAAAGTGGCTAGGCATCGAGGAATTCAAGGATTTCTTATTTTTTCCATTTCGTCAAAATGTCCAAAACGCACGTTTCTCCTCAATGAGGCACGATTTTTCGATCATGTCACCTTGCAACATGTAGAAAAAGCGTCCTGAACCCCTCAGGTTTTTATGATTTTCACTTTCAAATGTGCGTTTTGCCTAGGCGAGGTGCACTTTTTCGACATAGCATCTTCCAAAAATGTGCGCATCAATGTCATTCTTTTTGAAATTTTCACTTCCAAATGCGCGTTTCGCCTTGGCGGGGTGCAATTTTTGCCGATCCATGTCCCAAGCCACCTCCGCACCCGCCGTTTTAGAGGGCTTACCTTCTGACCCATCCCTGGCCACGAAGCTTTGTAAAACACAACTGTTCGCGCATTTTCTACCCGTTCATTTCGCACCTGTGTAATTATCTCTCTGATCTGACTATAACTACTGCAGCCGCAACTTTCAATATGTCGGAGGTTTCTTGTTCCAAACTTCCTTCGATTAAGGGACAAATGTTTGAAACCATCGACACATGAATGTATATATACAATATATACATATAAAATACACCACATTGTATCACAATCACAATAACACATTTGTCATCATGGTGTGACAATGCCAAAGTCTCTTCGAAGCCAACAGAATCGGAAGAATCAATAGACCGGCTGTATGTCAAAGGACTTAAGAGTCACCTCCCAGAATTTGTAGACAGGGTACAATTCGCAAATCTCATGAACTAATTCAATCGCAATCTTTCATCAGAAATTTTAACGTGAACATAGTGCAACGGGCTTGTATTGAGCCTTTTTGGTCAATCCTGGAAAAACGATGGTGTGAAAATCTGTGCTGGTGTCCATATTGCTGGGGAAAGACTTTCTGTGAGCCTAGTCCGGGTTGTTCTCAAGCAGTAGGCTGATTCGAAGATATCAAGCCAAACCAGCGGCGAACTGTACCAACTAAAACTTGCTTTACCTGCAAACCGAATTGATCACAACGGATGTGCAAATCTCTGAGTAAAACATGTATACTTCTTTTGCTCAAAGGTTCGGTTTGACAGCATCTATTAATCACTTGTCTCATCTTTGGTTGCCTATGCAGCGAGGAGCAATTCACAAAGTTATCCTAGTGTCAGCCATGTGTCACCCGAATCGATATATCCCTGATTTGTTGGCACTTACGCCATCTTACGGCCAGACTCTGAACTGCAGGATCTGAAGATCAAGGTGCTGTCTATGATCAGCACGAAAATCGGTACGATCCAGGTCTCAGTGACCATCATGACGACCAAGAAAAAATCAAAAAGGAACCAGAGGTCTTTGAAGGCTTTCCTGAGCAATCGCCGGTTGGTACACAAGATGAAGCCCTAACAAATCAGGTTCTCTCGAAGTGAGACTCTGAGACTCTGCTAAGTGCAGCTTTTTAAACAAACATTGGTTGATCATTGGGTTTTGATTCAGGTGTTTCTGCGAAGCCTGTTCCAAAGGGATCATGCAAGTGGCCCATGCACTTGGATGGTGATTCATGCTGACACGTCGGCCTTTCAAGTGTGGCGCACAAGAGCACATGATCATATCGTTGGTGTGCCGACTAAGCACGAGGGGACACAGAGCCAACCTTGAAGTATCCATGATCGGTTGGGCATCCCCAAGCATCCTTAAGGTTCTCCGAGTTGCAGACAACGCGCATAAGACATGTACCGAATGATGACCTCTACAGTAAAGTACACGGAAAAAATGACCTCTGCCGCAATGAAGATGGGCGAAGAAAACATCACCTCAGCAATGGAGCCCGGATAATGTTTCTTCTGATGGTCAAGGAATAGCGATGAATATATATATATATACAGCATCCCAGAGCTGAACTTCTTCTTGGATTTCTTGATCACCCTTGATCACCATCATCCTTGTGCAACCGAGTCAAAACTAGACTTTGCAGTGCACTGAGGATCAGGTACTGTGTCCCAGTACAACATCAAAGGAAGTGAACATATCCGTAGATGCGACTACAGTCACACCTCCACGATTGGTATTCCATTTGCCGACCAGCAACCACCACAGCAATGACAGAAACAGCACAAGAGATTGATCTCTGATTGACCACCTGAATGGTCCATTGATAGCTCTAGTCAATCCGCTGCTGCGATGGAAAACCCTCGTCTAAGTGAAGGTAAAGCAAACGCACGACCACGCTTGCCTGCCAGAAGTATCTATACTTCTGCATTTCTTGGCTGGGATGGGCTGTTGATTCCCTCTGATCAAAACTGAAAATCAGCAACTCGTTGGCTATGCAGCTACGCATATGTACTTATCATTCTCAACACTTCTTACCCTGAGTACCAACTTGACCCCGACCACAAACTAAGATCAATATCATTTCCATCTCAATACAGTTTACAGGTTGATATACGGGTGTCTCAAAAAATGGGAACCCAAAAATGGTTTATTACTATAAACCGTTAATAAGCTGGATGATCCCCTATGAAGCCAACAGAAAAGAACGGTCAATAAACACCATGCAAAACAAACTGGCTGTGCAAACAACAACGTGGATCTGTGAAGCCTGGAGTAGCGCCATCAACCTGAACAGCACCCTCAGACTCCCTCATGGTTGACAAGTGTTAGCTCCGATGAATTACAACTGGGGGCCCATTGCGGGGGCAGCAACTGGTCAGATGCATGGTATATGTGACCATATGGTGGTTTCTTGAAATAGGGGGGTACCCCAAAATCATCCATCATTAGTGGCTTACAGTAATAAACTGATAAAGAAACCATGTTTGGGGGTCTCCTACTTTGAGAAATCGCCGTATAGATCCATGCAGGAACAATGGCTAATCATCGCTGGCAAGGTTTGAGATGATCAATTAGAGGGACATCAGCTGCTGACTCAAACTGAGACGGTGACTAAGTCAGAATCATTGAACTCAATGTCAATGGCAAGCCAAACAGCGTTGAAATAGATCATCCCGAGAGAAATCCGCTCGAACATAGAGTTCCTCCGAAAGTCTGAGTAGAAATCAGAAGGTGCAACACGGAGAAACGGCCAACTCAGTGGGTCTACCGTGATAGGGTGTACCACCGATGTTTGGTGAATCTGGGGAGAGTCTATGTTGGTGCATCAAGCTCCGGTCAAACACCCGAGATGATCAGCATTGCAAGAACTGCTACAGTAGCTCAATGACATGGTTCGTGACTGACTATGTGACTAGGCATGCCTACAATAGGACATAGTGGCCGCAAACCAAGTAGGTTAAGAAATCTTTCCCCTTTTACTAAAACCTCCCCTAATCAGGCCTAATCTTATGTTCATTTCAGGTATTTAGTTTTCTCTGCGCTTAATTTGGCTGTCTATTGGGCCTATTTGGATCCTCTAACTTTATCCGAGTGCGTGAATTACGAATCTATATTTTTTGGAAGGAATTGGGGACACAGTTGCCAGAATCGATTCTGACAATGAATGGGATTTGAATTTGTAAATGCCTGATCTTGAATATCAGCGCTATGACAACCGCCTCATGAACCCCTTCCAAATAGGTTTTTCTAATTTCCATCCTCTAAGAGCGGCACAGGCTAAGTTGTGCGCTTGGATCCAAGCACATCGTGATTTCTTATGGACGGGCGTTCAAACAGAACATCTCAGTGTGCACGCACGCAATGCCCAACACCTTCTGATATCACCTACATGGTGGTTTCTCAATTCCTTTAGCCATTGTAGCAATAAACCATCTAGTTTTGGGGCACCCCTGCGGCTTGAGAAACACCCATATGGGTGTTTCTCAAAATCGGGCTCCCCCCAAAACTGGTTGTTTTTTATTATTGATGATTAAGATTGGATGATTTTGGGGTCCCCTATGGCTTGAAAAACACCCTCATATATCACCGAAGTGTAGGAAGAAACTCTTGGGATTGATCCACAAAGGGTACCACCTGTCGCAGCGAGCTCCTGGTAATGCGGACCCAACAGGATTCCACCGGCGCGTCAAGCTCCACCTGCAACATCCAGCCGGCCGTGCTCGATGGAAATTTCTGTGTGCGATCGACGTGCAAGTTGATCAAATGATTTCGGGGTAGTGGGGTTTGACATGTGTAAAAACAACTGTGTGGTTGGTGGTGGAACCTACCTCGTAAGAAGAATATTTGAGTGGCAACTTTTGGCAGAGACGCGGAGAAACATTTGATCTTGCCAACCCACCACTATGACGTTGATGTGAATGAAACAGTATACAAGTGATGATGATGTATCAAGAGTGATTCAATAAGATTAAAATGCACAGAATAATTATGCTGAATGATAGGGAACGATGCCACAATCATTGGCATAAATGTTCACACTTGCAAATAGAAACAAAATGCATCCATGCATGTATCTATATAAATATATATAGTGACACATGATGATACATGATGTGTATATATGTATATGTAAATATATATGTATGAATATATCTATCTCTAAAAAAAATAAATATATATGTATTTATATATATATGTAAATATAAATAAATATGTATATATATATAGAGTCGTACATGTATGATATGCAAGAACATGTGTATACATATATATATATATCTATTGTATGAATCCAAATATGATCAAACATGTGCGCATCACAAAAAATACATCGACCTACGCAACTATGCTGCGGTGCACCTGAGGCTCAACCAGCTACCAGCTGCTCGCCGAGTGGCGTTGTCGAACTCTTCGATTGCAGCCATTCGCACAGCATCCGTGGCATATTGCGAATGTAATCGAGAGAACACGGGCTGAATCTTTCCATCGCCTAGGAACAGCACGGAAGTGCCATATTGACAATGAGACTGTTGCCGAATAACGTTGGAAACATGTGCAACAGCGATGTATGGGTGTGAACCAGGCTTACTTGGAATTTATCGGAAAAGATGTAGGATTGGTGCCCACAAGCCCACCATTGATGCTATGCCAATCTGAATCACTCCTTTGAGAAATCAGCGGTGCCTTCTCGTATAGATCAATATCAAGTGGGCTGTCACATCGATAGCAGGAACCCATGGGAAATCCGGTGCAACAACTACTGAGCAGTGCTGGGCAGTACAAGTGTAAGCTTGTAAAACCAAGGAATTTCCGGTAGCCCAAAGATCAAAAGAATAGGTAGTTCTTGTCTTGTTGAGGTGTGATCTCGAACCAGTGAATGATCACGGATCTACATAGTGCCCCCCAAAGAACGTGGCGTAGTTTTGTATGCGACAAGAGCTACTGACCATCCAGTCTATGCTGAATCTCTGTTGGGATCGATGGAAAGACTGACATGCCCCTACCTCTCTCTGGTTTTGCCGGCCTATTCCCCTGTTCCACTTCCACGTGGAAGTGCATCCAGGTGGATCAGCTAGGTAGCTAGACCTCCATTTGTGGGTCCTTGGAGGTTTCGGCCAAACTAGTGATGATTCAAAAGCCAACCAAATCCAAGCAAGTAGCGGGATAGATCATGCAAAAAAAAAAGTACAAACAATTCCAACAATGACCATCCATGACCGCCATCAACCCGGCTGGATCTGCAATGGTGGAACAACAACCGATGATTTCATCGGCTGCTCATGGTGTGCCATGGTCAAAACAGCTGGTTGTACAGCCGGAGCGTCGGCCAATCAAACTAGTAGCTTTGCTCCAGACCACGAATCCCGTTAATAATGGCTAAGAATGATTGGTTAATGATCATACATAATTGCTTAATTACATAAAACTATTGGTTAATCATGTGTGTCAATTGTCATACAATAATCATTAATGATTCTATCATGGTCTGGTCGACCATCCTGAAGAATTGACCGTGCCACGTATGGTTAACCTTGCGATCTCCCAGCCTTTGACGCTGTCTCGTCCTTGGAGCGTTGGAAACTTTTGATCCACCTTTTTGTGAATCCACGACCTGAAACTGGAAGATCACCAAGGGAATGATTGTAATCAAAGGTTTGGGAATCACTGGAATCAACCTTATAATCCTTTGAAGGGGGGAAACCAAAGGCGTGAATTCGACGTGCTGCCAATGCTTGAAGGAATGCCGGGTGTTGCACCCTGGCTCGATGGAGACAGAATGATATGAAACAAAGGTTCTGCACAAACGATTTGAGTGTGCTTGGGACACCAGCCAGTTGTAATTTCTCAGTGATAGGTCAGCGAAGTACGTAAAGGTTCTCAATGTTTTTGATGGAATTTCGATGAAGTACCAGCATAGGGTACAAACTCAAATTGGTTGGGGAACCCATGTCACGTGGCCGATTCATGGACAGGCTCTATATACATACATCATCATATTTCACAACATATCTTGGAAGAAGAATCTATGCACAATACAGGGTTCTGCTACGTGGAAGAAACATTAGTCTTTGGCCAGTTTCGTCCCCAAAAATTGGTGGTGGTATTGCCTTTTAACAAACATAATCATACACAACATCAGATCATTTTAGGATGTTGGGAGGAGGGCGACATGGGGCCACCATTTGTGAATAACACCATGGCCGCACATCTGCTCCTCCTTTGGTCCAAAACACTTCCCGCGATGTAGTGCTGCCAAGGGTCATGTGCTTTCGTCTCTTTTCAGCTACAGTCGGCAAGCTAGCAAATGCATCCTTTTCTTTTTGACCTCCGCAACGTTATGACTGTGAAGTGAACCTTAACATATTCTTTTCACACATGTTGAGCATCCTTTCCTTTCTGACCGCAATTTTTGCTAGGGGGCTGCCGACCAAGAATCAACAATTTCAACCTGCCTCTGTCTGTTGGTATGCCGATGTTGAGGGTTGATTGGATTTACCGTTTCCTGGGGCCGTGAAGATTCAAACTTCAGACATGTCAATGATCTCACTGTGGGATCCAACAGCGACATAAACAATATTCTGGGAAAACAAATCAGAACAAAGTAGCATGACCAAAAGAAACCATTTCGCGCGGGGGCATTCCACCATTCCTTCCTCAAAAAATCTCACTTTGGCCCAATTACAATTTCACCATCTGAAATGAGCTGTTCTTCGAAGTTCATAGAAAGTATGCTGATATATCTCATTTGTCCTGAAGTATACATCCTATATTCATCCAAAACTCATCCTATACGCATCTTATACTTATCCGATGCACTTCCATATCCTACACGTATCCTACGCACTCATTCTATTTATTCCTACCTAAACATGTTCTATTCACCACCATTGCCACGCATTGTCAGAGACCAGCCTTCGGATGCTCGCTGTTCCTGAACAGTGGGGGGCAGCGTGCAACTGCATCCGTTTTTAAAGCAGGTAGATGAGGCTAGATGACTCCAGGATGCTCAACATATCTGAACATCTTCATGAATTTTCTTGCGTAGTTATTCACATCCTGTCCATCCTGTTGGATATCGACCCGCGAAGGTTTTGAGGGTTCCGGGAGGC
This sequence comes from Symbiodinium kawagutii, assembly GCA_009767595.1. NCBI lineage: Eukaryota > Dinophyceae > Suessiales > Symbiodiniaceae > Symbiodinium > Symbiodinium kawagutii. The sequence continues at coordinate 22,376 of VSDK01004810.1, read as the reverse complement.
CTCTGGCCAGTTCAACAGGCGCTGGCGCGCTTTGGCAGAGCCATATCCCAGCAAAGGGGTAGAAGTGCCACTGATCACCTCCCTCAAGGGCTCGGCAAAATGCCACGTGGTGATCTCTAAAGCCATAGGGATGCCCTAAAAATGGTGGGTTTGTTGCTGTGGTTAATAAAGGATGATTGCAGGGTACCCCTATCAATTGAAAAATCATCACGTAGACCGATTCGGAAGAACTTCTGCGCCTCCTCCCATGCACCAGTGGATCTTCTGGTGGGAGTTCTTGGAGTTCTTGGAGAATTGGCCTCCTCGACAGTAGATATGACACCCCCCAAGTAGCCTGCAAGAAACGTTACACTGTTGAAGTGGACAACATCATGTGGACAACCACTTGGCCAGTTTTATCAATTGAGGGTGAAGGTTGACTTTGACAACATGCAGTGATACCTAAGTCACAATCCTACTCACCCAAATTGAGACCTGGAACATCTGCGAGGAAAAATGAAGGTATTCTTTCTGCCTGAAACCACCCAAAAACGGACAAGAACATGTTCTAGATTTTTCTAGAGTGAATAATTGGCTGGGCGCGGTGTGATTTGATGCGACAACGCTGAAAGATTGGGTGAGATGGTCCCTGGCAGGAAAGGTCCGGGTTGTGGAGAATGGAGCTGCACTTCATGCCATCAGTACGAATCAGTACCATTGAAAAAGAGAGATACAACCATGTGAGTTTGAGTATGCATGAAAGATGAAACGTGGCTAGTAGAACCAAATGCGTTCAGTTTGTTTCTTTTAAGTCAAATCGACTGAATCATACATAGAATATAGCACAAAGCATCAATGACCTCTATCAAATATCATTGAACAATTGTGGCTAACTGTGTTACCAAAAATATTCAGTATTGAATAAGATGAATAAGCAGCTTAACTCAGTCTGCATCTGCCATGTCGCAGCCAAGTGGCAGCTTCCTCCAGCTCAGGAACGACTCCTGGTAACCTCCCAGGCACCCCAGTCGGCTTAAAGGGCACGGTGAGCGATGGAGGCACCGTTCCTGTGCTCTCCAACTCTTGGATTCGACGGAGTTCTGCATCCAAATTCCGCAGGATTTGCCTCAACATCGGCGGAACAGCGATGATCATGGTGTCATCATCATGTCATCATAATGTCATCATGTTTCATATATCTTCATGGCTGAAGAGGTTTGATTTGGTGCCATGGCCTGGATGAGGGCGTGTCGTCCATCCATTAAATTAGGTCTCAGTTAGAGCGTTTGGTTTGAAAGTTCAATGCTTTGAGCCACCTCTTCCCAATAACGCAGGGTCTGGTCCAGTTATGGTTGTCAAAGGGAAAGGGGCAACAAAGGGACCACGTATCTCAGGGTATTGGGACGCCATCCATCTGTGATTCAATAACGTTGACCGTCCAACCAGGGCGGCGTGATGGAACACTGCAAACAAACATCTTTTGGGACCTGGCAATGTTACACTACAAAGTTACATCCATGATGTAACATCCATGTGGAAGACTACAATTTCTTACATGGCAATGCTTTTGCAATGAATCTACTGACAGTGTTACACTGCAGTTTCATGATGTAACTGCTAATCTAAAAGAACATCTGGAACTGCTACAATTTGTTACATGGCAATGCTTTTGCAATGAATCTTCGGACCCATAAAAGCAACCGATGGGAGGGACTAAACATCTCCAGAGCAGGGTCCAACACTCTTTTTGAAAACTCCTAGGTGCCAAACTTCCACGATTCACAAGAGAATTCAATAATCACATTATGTTTATCCACGAACTATCGTAAAAATATCGTGAAACCTGGTTGAAGAAAACCTTTTCAAAATAGACGGTGGCAAACGAAATACTGAATCTCGATCAACCAACAACAAACACCATATTAAGTTTTCCACTCTATCTAACAAATGCATACATAGTTCTGAATAGATGCATATATACATATACCATTTGGTTCGGCCACTCCTGTTAGCTCCTTGCAGAGACGGTCCTTGGGGTGAGACTGAGCACAAATGTGCTGAATCCCATCCCACTTATGGAGAGGAATCACCAGGCGCCTACGAGCTTCTCGAATTTGTGCGTGTCATCCTAATTGTGGCAGCCTTCCGCTGCTAAGTTGATTAAGCGATGTGATCCCTCACATCTTCACCCCGGCTTTTTGTTTTTTTGGAGATTTTTTAAATTTCTCAATAGAAGGCTTTTTGCTCTTTCTACCAAGCCTAGTGTACCGTTTCCAAGCCCTGAGATGGGACGCAGAAGTTGTGAGGTCATGTCCTGTTAGCTCCTGAGCTCCCCCTTAAAAGGCCATAGGGATACTCCTGGCTCCTTAGCTCCCTCCCAACCAACAGCCAAATATGCATATACATATTTATTTGCATTTATCTGTCCACAAAAAATATCACAAAATACCAAGGATCTAAGCTACATGCTGGTTTCTCAAAATATGGGAAACCCTAGATAATCCCTTTACTACTCCTTTACAGTAATAAACCAACCATTCTTGGGGTCCCCAAGTTTGAGAACCCCCCCATATAACCCTTACGACTCCGCAGGGTTTGAACTCGGTGTCCCCTCGGTGGCTCACCAACTCACCGACCCAAAGGCAGCTTCTCTGGTGCCGTGTTGCCCTTGCATCTCTGCAAGGTTCTCCTGACATCGCAGACTGCAAGGGGTGGCCATCATCTGAGTTGTCATTCGAATGATATAAGAAACACACTCCATCATCTATCATACGGCGGTTTCTCAAGTCATAGGGAACCTCAAAAATGGATCTTTTATTACTGCAAATGGTAAATATGGTAAATAACGGATGATTTGGGGGTCACCTATTAAAAAAAACGTCATATCTATTTCCACTCAAAAACTGATGAGGATAAGCTATCCCCTTGAATCAGGTAGTGTGACCCCGTGTGGTGAACCGGGTGGTGTAGCAAGTTGTGTTTCACTACTGATGTGCGCATTTCAAACCGCAGGGCATGTTCAATCTATTCAGGGACAAACATGGTTGAAGCGTGCTGCGGAAGGATATATATCCGGATTATGGCATGTGGACCGTGCCATACTCATCACAACACAACTTGAGGAACACACGCCATTGCCTGACCAAATGCATAAGTTCATATAATTTCTCTCTTGTTTCAAGCACAGTATGAGACAAATGGCAAACCGACTTTCACAAGTTACCTGTTCCACATACGCGCTTCCATCACGTTGAAAGCCATTGTTGTGGCCGTCAGATCGAAGTTGCATCATATGGCAGCAGCATAGTCCTCTTGGCGACTCTAGACGAACCCATGTGTCTACTAAATGCATCTAAATGCGTCCATTCACAGGATACTTGTGAATTCATTGAGTTGTGGCAAAACCGACGCCACCATCACTCTTTTGCTTCTCCGATTCTACAAACCTTCGCCATCGACGCACCAAGAGCTGGATACCAAGCGCGCGAAGTGCGTTACATCACTGTGCTTTCTCAACATCTCCTTGAAAACTAATGGGTCTACCAACATCAATGAGAGTCATCCAAGTCTGGGCTAAAATGGATGTGCTGGAGCCCCAAAACATGCTGGACACTTCGAGCTTAGGGTGGTTTTAAAGCCCGTCCAATTCATCGAAGGATCTAACCCAAGCCCCTCCCATGCCCACCCTTGCCATGGCGCCTTGAAAGTCTTCAAGCCATCCAGTACTGAGCTGCTAGCGCTGCTAGCGCTGGTAGCTGCTTCGCGGAGTGCCATGGTGCCACGCTGGGCAGCTGGGCCACGAGTAATTTACACCTCCAATTTAGTACCACTTCGTTCCACCGATTTACGTCATTCATCTTCATTCCACTTGAAGAGCTTCACCTTCCAAGAGATATGATCTATATATATATAATCATATATATACATATATATACTGCATATGTATTTAAAACATATCATATATATATATATACACACACTCTATGTTTGTGCCAAAAAAAGGCAACATATCACTACCTTGCTTTCAAGAGTGGCAATTCAATCCGCATTACCGCTTTCTGAACTTGTGCAGTCAATTTCCTTGAAAGATCTTGAATGCATGAGGTGGCGGCAAGCGGAGCATGTTCTCTGGACCAAACAACGGAAAAACTGTCATCAAATGCATAACCACGGCATGGAAATAAACCCGAACTTTCCATTAGAATCCGTGGGATGGGGCATTCCCAACATTGGGACCTATTAAGTCCTCCTAACTACATGGCTCATCCTGGCTCCATCTTAGCAACCAACTCAGCGTACCATCCCAGAGTTCTCCAAGCATGGAACATCATGGCGTTGATATTTCCATGACTGGTTGGTGGTGTCACTCTGAAACTTCTTACAGCTAGTGGCAGCCAAACAACTGGGGTATTTGGCATTGCTCACAGCTGCATTAGCCACAAAGAGCAGCCGAGTCTTGTCTTCCTTGACAACAGCTGCGTAGCAAGCGCGGCGTGGCGCAAGTGGCAAATCAATCTAGATGACCAAGGTGCCCATCCTGGAACGGAAAAGTGAACTTACTGAGCTGAAGCCCTCCTCAAAGGAGCAAAAAATGATCAGTTCCTGGGGTCAAAACTTTGGTGTAATTACATGTAATGACTCATGATGGATTGTTTTTTCATGTTTTTCACTTTCTTTTTCTTTTACCTACTTACTTGTAATTAAATGAAATAGTGTATAGTGTACGAAACATATTGTGAAAATCGATGGAAATGGAAAAATGTGCAAGACTTGCCACTGCCACATACTGCCACGAAAGGGTATACCAAGTGGCCTGAAGCATCCTGCAATGGGCACCCTGGCAGTGGGTGCATGACGGCCCTGACAGGCTCACCTGACAGGCTCGTTCGCAGAAGACAATGGCCCCAGTCGGTACCGACCGCTCCACTGGATCCGACACGGCTTGCCGTCGACTTCACCATGGAATGACCGACACTGGATCCGAGGTGTTGAACACAAGGCCGGTGTTGAAAATCCGTTGTCGACTGATTGCCGTTGAGAGGTATTGCATTCCCATCATTCCCTCATTGGAAAATGATGGGAGCCCAGCACGGCTTCCAGATGAGGACTTTGAGGGTACACTGAGGGCTCTGTAAAAACTGGGGCACTTGTGGCCCAAAACAGCTTGCTGGTCTCCAGGTCGTCGAAGTCAGGTGTGTTCTGATCGTCTCTTCATCTCTTAAGGTTACACTGGTTACACTGGTTATATACACCAAATGTAGCAGGATAACAATTTGGAGAACCGATGGAGTTTACGAACCAGAGCGGTTTGTATAGTGGATATCTCGACAGTCAATAGTGTACACACTCTACATACTTTCAATTGGTATGGAATATCATCCTTCTAGATCTCATCAATCATCAGCAATAAAAAAGCATGATGGATTCTGAAGCTACAATCTGTAGAGGTAGCATAGGATTGTATGAAGGATATATTCCCAGCCAGGTTTCAAATAGGGCTCTACAACAAAATCATCCATTCGGATCATACAACAAATGCAGTTCAATCCATCTGACGCGTTCCACCAATTGCTCCTCGACTCCCCATGTGCAGCGCTAGGTCGCCCTAGGTGGCCGCGTCTAGGAACCAGCTGATCCCGGGAACCACGGACCAGCTGGTCTCCTTCTTGCTCCTGTCATTGACCACCTTTGATCATTACCACTACTGACCCTCATTGACATCAATCACTGATGATCATAATGTACCATTAAGGACCCAATAATCAAGCTAATGGTGCCTATCAACCATCGTAGGAATATTGAATAGTCGAATGTAGTCGATCATTTTAGAGATTTTTGCTGTGGCCTATCAATGGAGCATTATTCACCATTAGTGCCACTAATGGACCATTGATTGCCCGTGACAATTCACATCACGTCCAATGCTCCGAGCCATGCAAGAAGTTTGGGTCACCTGGAGAGCGGACCGCGGGGGATCCTGTAAGGGATGTCCCTGTCGGACAAAAAGCGGTGTGATCCCAGGGACAACGATAATGATTGCATATGATTTCGAGGTTCAAATGAGTTCGGACTTGTAGGATTTGGAGTGTATAACTTTTGGAAAATGGATTAAGGTAGTTGGGATCAGCAACATGGTGATTCTAATCCCACGGACTGCGAAACAAAGAAACGATTGCTGTTGAACCTGTTGAACCTATGCGACTGGATCCTCCCAGGAGATATTTGGGTAGCCAAGCAGCCAAGCCATGATGGGTAACCAGACTGGGCCCCACCAATCAATGATCATCTTAGTAGGAAACCATTGGCTATGGAGTACCAAAATGATAGCCCATGGTTACTCTATTGCTTGGCCTTTGGCTTTTACTGGATCATTTTCGTACCCATATTTTGCCACATACCAATTTTGGAGCAACAAATGACTGATGGAGTGCGCATTCCAGGTTTCGGTGTATCTCGATAGTATTGCGAAGAGCGAGTAACAAATCAATATAGAGTATCAAACAAAATGTGAATCACCTCCATCCTACTAATTACAAACACTTAAAGTGCGAGCTGGGAGTGGAACTAGTGCTAGAGCTGCTTGAGAAGAGGCTGCGATGTTGTTGGAACAGACGGGTGACCACAACAGAACGAGCACAGAAAACAAGCAAAACAATTTTCATACCAAAAGCCGGCCTGTCTAAAAGTTTTGGAGGAAGTCGCAAAGCTTTGCTCAAACATCACAACTTTCTGCAAATGTCACAATTGACAGGAGTTTTGGTTCTACGCATCTATTTAAATAGTCTTGATGTTTTCTAGCTATCTTTAGCATTGGGCCAATGTTGAAAGAGTTCCAATTGAAGCATTTTGGAACATGTTCCAATGACTGTAGACGTACATTTGTGTACATATGTATATATGTAAGTAATTGTAGGTATAAACATCTGCAACGTGTATGCATTCATATTCATCATCATCATCAAGAGACCTTTCTTGGTTGGAACATTTGGCTAGCCATCTTTTGGGATACTGTCACATCCCCACCACTGGTAATATTAGCCAATCGTTTGACCCACTGTCACTTACCAGCAAATGAAGAAGCAACACCCATACAACAGCTAATTGACGATCATACTATCAGCAAGAAACAACTAATTACCCCTAATTGACCACAAAATCATTCCGAGCATAAGCAACAAAAACATATGGCTATGGGTCAAAACCCTTAGTCCCCCTGGTTCCCATCATTAACCATTGTTTTCCCTGTTGTTGTTGTTGCTTAACATTGATGGTTGACCCATAGCTTATGCATCACTGTCCGCAGCCATGGTCTTCGATGATGTCTTAAATGGCTGCGGATGGACGCCGCATGGCCATGGGAACATCCAAAAAATGATTCGCTGTTCTCGCCTGACCGCCCGCCAGTGTTCATCGCGGGGCTGCCCTGGGGGGCGGGGGGTAGCAACTGATCAGATGCATGGTATGTGACCATGTGGTGCTTTCTTCAAATAGGGGAACCCCAAAATGGTTGGTTTATCACTATCAATGTTTAATATAAAGGCTTTGGGGGGACTTGAGAAACCATCATGTTGAGATGCCAACATCATATATATGGCTGCGACCTCATCTAGTCGTCGTCTCGGAGATCCCCTCCATACGGACAAGTCATTTACCAGAATAGCATAGAATGGACATGAATCGCTTCTGAGGTTGAGGTTGTTACTCTGTCATAGCTGTTTTGACCTGGCGTCGTAAAATTAGGGGTGGTTCATTGTGACAGCCCAAGGCTGTGGTTGAAATGTTGCAGGGTTGCCACTCAGATCATGGGAGGATTTCAGCATTGAAACGGTGAGTCTTCACATTCCCATCACCATGGCTTGGAATACCATGGCAGCCCCTGGATTTCCAGCAGCTGGGCGGACCACTGATGTTCGTTCCCAGTGATTGTTCAATCCTTACACTTTGGTAAATCAATCATGGCTCATTAATGGTCAATAAATGGTTTCTAAGCTAGATATAAACCCTTTATAGCTATGAATGAGCCATCATATGTTGTGGTATCAACTTGGTGACAGCTAGCAGAGCTGCATTTCGATCGAGGCTTGGCCAAGAAAGGGTCTGAAAGCACAAGCAGTGCATCGGCTTGCAGCACTGTATGACAATGGGATTTTTGAAACAGGTACCGTTCGAGGGGTTTCCGTAATGGATCCACCACCAAACATGATGAGCTAAAAACAGAGGTGGCACTTGATAGGGGCCTCGATACAATGTTCTTTGGGAGGCTCTTCCTCTGGCATGGGCCTTAGTAGAATTTAGAACGGTACCTGCTCATTGGTGCAAAAGAATTCCCCCCATCCCATGTCATCGTTCTGGTCGCTAGTATCGCATAAGCATTTGTAAAAGTCAAAGCAGTATTGCCCTCCAGTACTACCCTCTAGACCCTCAAGTTGCTGCCCACGCCTCAACGGAGGGCAGAGTGTCGATCGTAGCAGTCTTGGGCCTGCCCGTGCGTCGCGATTTCACGGGTTTCGTCACGACCAAGGTCACAGGAAATCTGCCCAGCGGTCGTGACAATGCCGCGCTGGTTATGCAAAACGACCACAATGACATACAATGACATACAACGACATACCATGACATATAACGACATATCACGAAATACAATGACATAGAATGACTAATATGATGACCACAATGACCAGGATGAATTCATTGAAAAAACCAATCTATACATAAAGAAACTCCAGGTCTTCAGCTTCGGACATGTTCGGACCTCGCCTGGTCAATTGCAAGCGAGTGGAATGACACGCGGCCAGCGAGGCTCTGTGACCCACAGAAACGAAGCTGTGAACCTGGCAGCGACCCTCCGAGAAGTGTGCTCAACGAGCCACTGGTTGGTGGTTAAGCCACTGGTTGGTCACCACCTCGTCATGAAAACTATGAAACAAATAAAAACTCGATCCTTTGGGAATACACGAAATTAAACAACATGGAACAGTTTGAATGCACCAGCCAGACTAGTTGATCAGAAATCTCGACAACGCAGAACTTAACTCATCAGTTGCTACCGGATTTTTGCAAAGTCCGCAAATGATTGGCAATCCGTAATGAGCAATCTGTAAGGAGACCATTCAGCATTGAAGCATCTCATGTTGATAATGTTTTGCCCAACCCATCTGGGTTGGGGGGACAAAAGCATCCTTGAGCCGTGCAAATGGAAACGACGAAACCCTGACAGCACTGCTTTGAAAAGAAATGAACAAATAATGCTAGAGTCGCTTGGGCCCGGATTTCACCCTGTCCCGAGCCTTCGTCCGCAAAAGCTGGTACGCATTCAACCTTGCGCAGCTTCTATGGAGCTTGCAAGGCTTGCAGTGCTGACATTGACAAAGAATCTTTGAGGACATTGGGAGCTCCACTACCTCCTTCTCTTGCTGAACCAGACCCTTTTCACAAAGTCCTCCAAAAACATAATCCATTCAGCCCCATGTCCTTTGTTCTGGGATCAAACCCTTGGATAGCTTGGCGGGAAAGGGAACGCCAGGAGACTCGTTCTCATCATCCAGTGCAGAGGTGGCCTGCAGCAGCAGGAATCCCAGCACCTCTGGAGATTGTTGGAATCTGAGCACTTCGAAACGCATTCTGTAGCTGTATGATGTTGATGTTGTGCACGGGTTGGATATGCGTCAGTTCACCTTGTACCCCCGGTTCCCCCACCATTGACCGTTGTTTTCCCTCAAAAAATGTTGGTGATTATTATCCCACATCAGTTGGTTGATCAATGTAGACCCATAGCCACATCTTTGTAGAAAATGGGTAGCTGCCTTGCGCGGGAAGATCAGGGGCTGCTGTGCTTTTTTCATGCGTGTCTTCTTAGAACTCCGTTGAAAGAAATGGGATCTGGCATCAACCATTAGCAATGTCCAGCCAACAGTTTACCAAATCAACATTTGGGTTGTATCAAGTTGTATCTAATTCACATTCAAAGCATCGATGGCAAATTTCCCACCAACCCCTTATTTCTTCACGCACCATGTCCATTTCTCTTTCCCAGTCACCCACAGCTTCTATCAACCAAAGCTCTGCAAACTTCGTGATTCAATTGATTGCTTTTTTGAAGACTTGCAAACGTGCTGGAGCATGAATTAGTGGACCTATGTGAGACAAAGTTCGTTCCCACAATCTCTCAAATCCAAAGTGTGAATGCATCCCGTTGCATTTTTGGCAGCAATACAAACCCACCATCACAAAACACTGCACAATAGCGATCAATTCTGCACAGCAAACATTTGTGAAAATCATGCACGCACAACTGAGCTTTGTAGTCCCTCTTTTGGTAATAGTAGATCCAAACATAAATAAGGTCCCCTTTGTATTTGATGGTAATTCTCGAGCCAGAGCCACTTTTGGGAAAATATGGGAAAACATGGCAAATCTCCAGCCATTCATCGGAAAACCAACGGTGGTGTGTGAACAAATTGGATCTCCCACACCTCGTCCAACAGGGCCAACTCAATGTCATTGCGAAGCCTCGGTCCCCACCCTGTGTGGACCCCACGGGTTACGCCTGGTCGCGGGTTGCCCCATGGGTCCCGCCCTACATATCATTGGCTGATGATGCTTCACCAGGGACAATGGCATCACATAGCACCGCTCGGGTTTGGTTTGAAGTAAGACGGTGGTTTCTCAAGTCATAGGGGACCCTCCAAATCATTCTTATCAGAGACTATTGGTTTGTCATCATACTTATTTGTTGGGGTACTTCTCTTTTCAGAAACATACCCATGTGTGGCTATTATCACCGACCTAAAGCTTTCCAGTTGAAGGGTTGATAGACCCGAAGCCAGGGCATGTCCTCGCTGCCAGCTCAATCATTCCCAATCAGCCTCCTTCTGTTCAGCATGAACGGGGCTCTTGGGAGATCCAAATCATTCTCAAGGCTTCGGGGATCAGGCCCTGATGGTTCTTGTGCGTACATCCTGTCATGTTTCATACTTGGAATTCGCATTGGAATTGGCGGAAACAATTTCACCATATCTTCAAGTCTTGTGATTTTCTGTGCAGAGAAGCCGGCCTTGCTGCTGCTTAGCAACAACAACCGCGCGAAGCCCAAACGCTGTCGTTCGCCACCTGAAGCGAGCCAAGTTGTGGAGAGCCTCTGGTTGGACCGAAAAGCAGCCAAGGTGAGGACTTGTTCAAGGTGGTACCAAGTACCCAAGGTAGAGCCTACTGAGAAGCACCTGGTGGTACCAAGTACCCAAGGTGGAACACACAACAGGCCAAACCAACAGAAAATCCGATGCAGGAGCTCTGCTCATGGTGATTAGGAGGTATGCTGTAGGCATCTGTAGGCCAATGAAAGAATGCACCTACTGTGTACTGCCAACATCATGCTATATTTGGATCGCCTAGGCCCCAGCCACATAGCAAGTGGGCCGGCCACAGATCTTCCAGTGTTTCGCTGTAAGCTTGTTCGGCCAGCGAAGATTCGTTAGGCACAGGTTTTGGACTACTCGTTCTCGTTCACTTTCTCAAGTTGAATAGCATCAATTTGTTCGATGCGGTCCCCTAAGCACAGATTCGTTCATAGACAACACCGAAGGTCACTACACAACTGGCTCCCTACGACTCCCAAGTGTAGCCACATGGGTGGTACGACCATCCCATGACAGCTGCTCTCAGGAAAGCTCCGGCGCCTGATAGTACATTGCTGTAATCCAGCTCCTTGTCCAACCCGTGGTCTTAGTGGCTGCAACAGCTTACGGTGACTCGACAGCAGCTTGCAGCTTGCACCATATTTTTTCTTGCACAAAGGACCGGTGAGCCTCTCTGTGAGATCGCCCATCAAATAGCTAAATGACAGATACGAACATTATTATTAGACATGGCGGAATACAGCATATACGGCATATACAGCACTACCTGTTGTTGCGCTAGATGTCATTATTAGATTACAGTACGCGTCATTGCGTTGCAATCCATGCACACCAAAAACACGTCGAATGACAGAACATAAGATCATGATTATGAGCTTAACGAAAGACAAAAACAATGCAGCACAGCAAAACATATGCATTATGGCAGTGTGTTGAAATAAGATGAAACTAGGGGCCCTAGAATTATTGCCGCACATGCTATCTTTGAAACCAAGACCTGGAAGGGTTGCATTGCAATTCACGCAAAATTATGTTTTCTACATTTTGAGTCTTGCTTTGTACCCGTACATGCGTGTACTACCAATTTGGGACTCCTTTCTGGTACTTGGTATTTGATGTTATTTGATGTTCATTACTCCAATTATGTCCCAATTATTACATGGTACTCCTGATACTAGTTAGGCATTAGTCTTTTCATCTTTCCCATCCACCCGACCCAGCACCCAGCACGCCCAGCACACCAGCACTCAGCATAGCATCATACACCAAATAGCAAAAACGCAACAACTAACGCCCAAAAAAAAACTAAAACAGGCGACCCAGCACCCACCCTACCACCAGCAAAAAAAAAACTAAGGCAGCCGACCACCACCACACTACAAAAAAAACTCTAAGACCCGAAGCAAACAAAAAACCCCAACAGGCAACAAGCAAAACAAAAGATTATAATAAAGACTAAACCCCGAACCTTAAATAATTTCATCTTGCCACCAACGCAACCGGCACGGAGGTTCGGACACCCAGACCATTGCCGGTCATCAACCTCCACTATGTGGAGGTGCGCTCTGGCCAGTGGAGGGTGATGAAGGGGAGAAGGTTTTGTGTTCTAAGTTGGTCATTTTTTGGTTGGAGACACTATCAGCGCTTGACCTTTTGGATTTTTTTCTCAAGCATTTTGGTTGAAGCAACCTACTGACAATTTCTGCGCCATCATTTGCTGGAGCAATGTCATCGTCCTTGGTGTTGGTGGAAAACCACACTCTTAATCGGCTGTCCATTTATGCGGTGAAAAATGGGTTCATCAACATTGACCTCGGTGTTCCGCAGTTCAAGCCCACTACACCTGATGATTTGAAGTGTTTGACCATCCAGACAATGCGCGACTTCTGTGGAGCAGTAGGGGAGGATGTGTGGGGTCTAAACCCTACAAAGCCCTCGGTGTGTCAGCGTGTCTATCGGGAGTGGGACAGGCTTGTTCAGAAGCATTTTGAGAAGAGAGGCTTTGTTGATGACACCAAGGATGGAGACAGTGTTGCTCAACCATCACAGCCGGTAAATGCTGATGATGCCCAACCGGTCTCATCCAAAAATGTTGTGGTTGACCTGCACTTCCCAACAGTGGAGAGAGCAAGGGCGTCTTTCATTCCAGAGACTTTGTCTGAAGACCTCACCATGGTTGCCCTGATGGATGAACTTGCCCGTCGGTATGCCTCAACTCCCATTGGACTTGAAGACCCCTACTTCATTGACCTCAACTTCGCCGAGTGTTGCGTTGTTCGTCCTTTGGGTGGAAATGCATTTGGCATTGATGAAGCAATGGAAGAGGGCGAGACATTGAAGGAGTTTCTGACGAGAGCATGTGCTGAGGACACGGTCATTGCCATTGTTCCGAAGGACTTCGTGAAGATGACCAATGGGGGCGACATCACTGATGATGAGACGGAGAGCGACCATGTTGAAACTCCCCACCTTTCCGGCAGTGAGGATGAGACCACTGAGACCAAGGATAAGATGCAGGTGATTGTAAAAGACTATCACACCAAGAATGACATGTTCCTTGGTCGTGTGAGTGTCTCTGAGCGTGTCCAATACTTGAAGGACATGATGCTGGATTGGGAGAATGTGAGCAAAGAAGACAACGAAGGACTGGTGATTTGCAGTGCGGATGGCAAGGAGTGCAATGTTGAAGACACCATCCTCGCCACCATGACCGTGATGAAATCCCGCATCTTCTACATCCGTGCCAAGGGTCTTGCAGGAGGAGCATTGCTGCGCAAGATGCACACCAAGCAAGAGAAGATGGCGAAGTTGCAGTCTAAGGTGGAGAACTATGTTGCCAAGAAGTTTGAGAATGCTGGCATGGATGGGACTATGACGGGCAAGATGCAGGAAGTCATTGCCACCTACCGCCAGAAGTTAGACAGCGTCATGCTTCTGAAATCGCAGGGCAAGGACATTCTTGGGTTGGGTCTTCACCACGCCCCGACCTCCAAACTTGAAGAGCTCACTGTGCTGTTGAAGAAACCGTTGAAGGGTCAAGGAAATGATGTTGCCGAAGACCGAGTGCTTCAAGCAATGCTGTTGCTTGACCCTGTTGCCGATGAGCTCAACAATTGCGGTCAGGCATTGCAAAAGCTCATGGCGGAGTTCAGTGCTTTCTACCTCAAAAGTTATACCGAGGTTTTCCACAGTGAGTATGGCAATGAATTGCGGGTTGATTTGAAGAGTTTTGCCACTATGGTTGAGGCAGAAGTGGCGTCCCGCAAGCGTTCCACAGCATCCGAAGGAGCTGACAACGCCCAGTCTTGCATCATCGGGTAGGTGATGGGATGCCGATAATTGAGGAAGATTGCTACAAAATCACCCCAAAAAATCTTACTCGGGTAGGTGATGGGATGCCGATAATTGAGGAAGATTGCTACACCCACCATCTGGGGTAGATTACCCCACCATCTGGGGTAGATTACCCCACCATCTGGGGTAGATTACCCCACCAACTGGGGTAGGCAAAAACCACCCTTACTAACACCTTTTTTTCGCGCAACCCTCCTCAATTCTTGCTGGTGGTAGTTTCTGGACGCCCGCACAGGTTCAGAGGAACTCATGCCAGTGTTTCGCATTCATCTCTTGGATGGAAAAGTGGTATTGCATGGAGCGTTTGTTTCCTGCTTGACCCCTTAACCTGACTATTGTAGCATCCACCGCATCCGCCCTGACCCGCAGGTTGATGACGGCGAGTTCATAGTTGCGGACACTCAGATAGCGATGATGATGATGATAATGATGATGATGACCTCGTGAAGCAACCAGCCAAACATTGACATTTGGCATTCGTTTCAATCAGAGACTGGAACGGAGCACCATGCCGAGCAATCAGCAAACTTTGACATTCGGCGACATTTTCAATCATCCATCCATCCATCCATCCATCCATGAAAACATACACATATACATTTACATATACATATACATACATATACACATACACATATTTATTTACACATACCTGCTTTGACCTTTCAGGATGTCAGGTTCAGCGGTTTCGCACTTGTCCGGCACTGGGTTGGTGGCAGGGGTGTGGGGTTGTAGG
>VSDK01004803.1:162468-182819 GCA_009767595.1 Symbiodinium kawagutii | reverse complement strand
GCCTCACAAATGACAGCAGAAACCCTAGCAAGTTTGGCTATGGGGTCAAGATCCTCTGCTGGTGGAAATCCACCCAACATTTGGAGGGTCTCGGCCGGCACAGCCACCACTCTACGTAGGAAACAAAACCATTTTTGTAGAAAATCAAAAGTTTGTTTGTGATTGTAGTTCATCACATGCCCATCACCAACCCAACTAGTTCATATGGCTGTGGGGCAAAACCCGCACCCCTGGTTCCCTATCATTAACCATTAGTTTCCCTATAGTTTGTTGGTTATTAACCACCATTATTGTTAGTTAATATTGACCCATAGCCACTTCTTAATCCATCCTTCCACCAGATCAACCAAGTTTCCACTTACGTAGAACACATTTACCTAATACTTTGTCCATTCACGTACCTCAAAACTATTTATGTGTATTTGAATCTTTCCGTCTATGAATCCATGCATTCATTTATCTATCCATCTCTATATTTTCCATTATTGTTCACTTGCCTATTCATTTTCATGTATTTATATATATATATTTATATATATATATATTTATATTCATATTCATATATTCATATACATATATATATATATATATATATTTATTTATTTATAGACCTATATACACTATATATTTATACACATACATACTTGCGTACCTACCTACCTGTTTGTTTGTCTATTGGTCTATCTGTCTACATATTACTCAGTGTCTTTTTGCATCTATCCATACATCCCACTATTCTGAGGATCAACACTGATCAAGAATCTACATTACCAATCAGCGCATTTTATTGAGCAGAGATGCTTAGGCTGTTCCTATCCAAGAAGTGTCAACCATCATGGATCGACCACTGGCCACTTTGATCAAGGTGTAGTCATATGCCTACATGCTTGGATCATAATCTATTCACATGCCACCTGATCACAACAATCGTCATCACTAGCCCAAGGCTTCACCCAGAACCATTTCATTCTTCAACCACTGTGAAGCATGGGGCCCCTTGAAACTTCGTCACCCCTTGCGCAACCACAGTGAGGCTAATGGTGGCACAGACACAGCTGGAAAACGCCTACAAACCCACGGTTCCTTGCAGCGCTGCTGTGTTGAGATCATTTGTCTACTCGGACTCAGGTTCAACGAAGGTGCTCAGTCAGCGACTCGTTGGTAGTTGGAAGTACAAGCAGCTGGGTCAACCCTTAACTATATACATACATACATACATATATATATATATATATATTTATACAGATATATAAAGATATATGCCACCCATTGTGGTTAGAAGTAGCTGGTCAGCCCAATTTAGTTGCACAATTCCTTGATGATGCAGCCGCATGCAACAAGCATCACCAAGGATATACCAATGGACTTGGACCGCTACTCATTGGGATGACCCGTGATTTGGATGGCCCATTGTATTGGACCACATGACTTGAGGGCCATGGTTACCAGAGGCAGCCTGTGATAAGCTGGTGGTCAAGACATCACAGTTTCTAATGGGATTTCTCCACTTCGGATTTTTTTGCTTGGTGCTGCATGAATGCCCATGGCTCAATATTAGCCATCAATCACAGGGGATGATTACCAACAATAATGGCTTAAGGATGCTACACCAGGGGGTACATGGCTTTGACCCACAGCCGAATTTGAAGGATCATATAATTATTGACGAACCAGACGATTACCAAGTACAGGAATTTAAATCATAATTGGTTAAGCAATCGACTGACCAAAGGATTACCATTGGTTTCCAAGGTTTCCCAGAATAGTAGAATATTGCTCTTGGACATGGAATTGTGGGATTCGGAGGATCATTACTAATTACAGTAAATTGGTTGATCAATATATTTGGTGAATCATTATCACCTGTTCCTGCAAGCCGTGGTTTCATCAGGGGTTCCCACCAATCATTTGGTCAACCAGGCATTGCAAAGCTAGATCTTTGTTGGTTCGATTGCCTCATATCTCACTGCTGGTGTCCCATCCCTGGTGAGGCCCGAGCCAAGTTGAAGGAGGCTGTGGCTGGCTCAGATCTGAATGTGCAGGGAATGGGGTGCCCTTGTGGGGCTCATGTTGATGATATGGTTGGTTGGTTTAGTTTATAGCGGTTGTAATCACTAACAATGGGTCATCATAGGGGATAATAAGCAACAATGGTAAGTGATATATATATATAGCAACTATATATATGTTGGATTCTTCAAATGGGCAGCCCCAGAGTTATGGTTGGTTTATTACTATAATTGTGGTTTCTTAAAATGGGCGAACCCCCAAAAATGGTTGGTTTATAAGAACAAAAGGATTAACGTTGAGAAACCACCATTTGTTGATGTATACTCCAGTGATCTAGCATAGCAATGGACCATCACCATATGTTTTAGATACACCCTGGAAAACTATAGGAAAAGCATATGAAAACCAGAGGACAACTGGAATGTCACCAATTGTTTCATAGAGAAACCCTGGAAACCCATCAAACATGGGTGGATTCTCCATTGCTAGATCCCTAGAGGGTAGGTACTGTACAGTCAGGTAAGACCTAGCAATGACCTACCGATGTGGACATAGACTTAGTAGGGGGCTCACCCGCGAGGTGAGCTTGTTTTAGCTATAGCTGATATGGTAGATATAACTATAGCTGGTTGGTGGTCTCTTAGGGGTTATAACCATTGATGGTTAATAGTAGGGGATGATAAGCAACAAGAATGGTGAAACAACTAGTGGTTGGTGGTTTCATTGTTTTTTTTTCATTGTCCCTAGTAATATTTGACAAATGGTTGGTTGACTATTTTTTTTCAAAGGGGTTGAAAGTTCATTGGCTTATCAACCAACTTATAAGTGCCAGGGGCCAACCTTTTAAGGCTTATGAACTACTTGGTCAAATCTCTGTATGTATGCATGCATGCGTGTACTTATGAATAGATATAGACGTGTATACAATACGTGCATACCTTTGCAGCGCTAGACACCCAAGGATGATTTCAGTTTAGCTTTGTGAACATAGCATCATAGCTTCGTGATTCAGGCATATTCAGGCTGTTATTTCCATCCAAGTCCATCAATCCTTTGGCAGAGTTGGAACCGTTTATCGGCCTGCCCGCACTTTGTGAGAAAGGTCAGTTTGACTGCTGGTGCCGTGCAGTGGATTTCTCCACCGAAGATTGACAGGTTGGTCAAGAATTCAGGAGAGAGGAAGAGATTCTCCGCGGTCTTCATAACCGGGATGTTCACGAAGGCGCCAAAGTTCTTGGAAGTGACGGACATTGGCCATCAGCCATCCACCCGTGCTTCGAAACTCTACGCGCCTCAGATGGACTCCAGCTCACCCATTTTTGCCGAGGTTGGGAGTTGTTGGGGGGACACCCTCGTTGCTCTCTGGCGATGTGAAACTTCTCTCACTCCCAGGATGGGATGGACCAGGCGAAATGGAGCCCCGAAACAGGTGCTCAGTGATCCCAAAAAGCCTGGCGAACGTTGCAAAACCACCACTGCTGGTGTGACATTGCCATCTCGTGTGGTCTTTGCTTTGTAGCCTCTTGAGCTGGAAGCTTGGAAGAGCTTCACTGCCAGGCTGGCCCTTTGGAAAGTCGCAGCAACGCTTTGATGAGTTGACTTGGGGGAGCTTCTGAAATCGGCATGACGACCAATGATGATGAAGTCATGGTTCGAATGGCTGTTTGGCGCGATCAAGCCAACGCGTCCTACGAAGATGATGATCCTGGAGCCCCACTTGAAGAAGTGTACACAGCATCATTCAATGAGCTGATTGTTGAACTGGGCAATGAGTTCCGTGTTGATTCAATGAGCCAAACTGCCGTCGGCCGCCGAAAGGTACACTTGGAACCCACGCCCTTTGCAATGACTTATCCCTGGAAATTTCCGCTCCCAGCTTGCCCGGGCATTGGCTTGCTTCTAGCCAACAAAATGCTCCTAAGGACAACCGCCGGCTGAGAGAGGCGGTGGCAGAGCAACGCAGGATGCTCCGCTTCACGATTCAAGGTCCAGGGAGTTTGGATCCACGGTGTGATGTTGAAGCTTTGGGTTCTGGACCCCGCTGCCCGGCTGATGCATCCACTATCCTGGCTCCTTACACGGACGGTTGAGAAAGCCATCTCATTGTTGCTGTCATGGGCTACCTGAGGCAGGCAATTGTCCAAACGAAAACAAAAATAACTCGGTGCTCAAATGGATGTCGTACATGACCGGAAAGCTCAAGATGCCCGTATCGGAACTCATGTTCGCTCGATGTGGCCACACTCATGGTCCGTTCGGCTACTCTGCTGAAGTGCGTTGAATTCAAGAGAATGGCAGGCAACTCTTGTTCGACAATGTTTGGCTTGCCAAGATGATGCCATAGCACTGAAACATGTTGGAACTAAGATCAAATCTACGGACTTCTTCCTGTAGCCTTTTGATTCATCCACATCCGGTGAAGATGATGTTTGCCAGAGTCTTATCTCATTTTCAGCATGTGATTGGCATGTGAAACGCAAGTGGTGATTTGGGTTGAGCTGATGGCACCTGCAAAATCCCACAAGTTTCCACACACAACAAAGTCATGGAGCCTATGAACTATGTCACAACCAACATATGGCTATGGGTCAATATTAACCAACCAATAATGGTGGTTATTGCACAGCCAACTATAGGGAAAACAATGGCACATGATAGGGGAACCAGGGGTACAGGGTTTTGACTCACAGCCATATTGCCAGTTTTTTCATAGTTTTTCTGTGTTTCCATTTTTTGTTTTGTTTGCCCAGGGAAACTTCGTCAAGTTCTCAACCAAATAGGCATCCGGAAATGGCTTGGTGAGAAAACCATCATCGAGGTCGTTCTGGGATCAGGGATTTCAAAACATGGATCTTTTTGAAACTTCATTTGATGTTCAAACACGAAAGTATTCACCCTATGAATGATTGCTTTCAAACAACATCGCTGCCACGTCATCCAAACATCGCCGCCAGCTCGCATCAGCTTGCCCAGGCTGTATAGAGCTCCAGTCACCCATGTTCGGATGCTGATGTTTCATTTCCAGGTTCCAGGTGGCGGTGATCGCCCATGACCCAACTCAGCCGGCCATTGGGAAACCGAGGTGTTGAGTCGCGACATTCCCACCCTCCTGGCTGCCATCGAGCAAGGGAAGGTGCGCTGTGCTGCGGTGGTGTCATGGTGGTTTGGCTGACGAGTTCGCAACAAGCCCAGCAGAGGCAATACAGCTTCTCGCAGGCCAACAGCTGGATCCAGTGAGCACCACCAGCAGGTGGCAACTTCTATGCTGGATACCAGAGTTGGATGAAGTCCAACAGAGAACAAGCGAAAACAGGATGACACAGACCTCATCTACAACATGGCGATTGACCAAGCAGATCCAACTTTTTGAACCAACATCAATATCGATGTGGACACTGAAACCGTTGGACGAACCGGGGGAGTGTTGCAACCTCACCACCTTGTCCATGGGCATCTTCAGCGTTTGCTGTGTCTGGGACGTGTCCTCCAACTGCCGCTGCATCTTTGGCTAACCGTTGCCGAAGCCCAAGTCAAAGAGTGTTGCCAGGAAGACACCCCCGAATCCACCAATCACCAAGTGTACTACATGCACGGATTTCACGTTCAAGGGGAGCACGGCATACACAGTGAAGAAGACATGCAGGGAGGTTGAGAATCGTTTCCGTATATGATTTGCCTGATTTGCTGAAAACATATTGTCAGACCTGATCACAAAACACTACATGGTGATTTCTTGATTCATGGGTATGCCCTGTTATCATCCTTTGTCGTATTCATTGATAGTCATAAACTCCAACCACAACAACTTGGGGTTTCCCCAAACTGGCTGGAGAAACCTGTGCAAGTTGGACGCCTCAATTTTGCAGGGTTGTGGCCCACCAAAAGTGAACGTTCGATGATTACCTCTCCCTCCGTACTTTCACGGTGTATCGCTAGTGATTTATACTGGTTGGTGGTTTTAAGTAGGTGTTTTTTCCCAATGGCTTTGGAATGGTTGATTGACTTGTGCATTTTTTCAGAGGGGTGGTTCAGCCACTAACCAGTACTGATCATCATGAAGCATTATAACAATTTGCAAACCTATTGGGCGCTTTAACCACTACCGAACCATCCACTATTGACCATCACAACCATTAGAGCCATTCGAAACTACTCTTTAACCGTCCATTATTAGTCATATGTAGCCATTTTTAACCATCAGCAACCACTATATGAGTTGATCAGAATTTTGGCCATTATTTTGACCATTGCAACCACGCATAATCAACCATTCTATGTTTAACCATTATATTTTAACCACTACTATAGAACCATCCATTGCTTGCCATAGATAGCCATTCAAACCCATTTTAATAACCATCATGTCAACCACTAATAGAGCATGTTGAGCCATATTAACCACCAATGAACCATTCTTAATCACTATATTAACCATTATCTTAACCACTAATGAACAATTTTGAAAACCATCAACCACTAGTGAACCATTTTGAAGCATATTACATCCAGGAATGACCCCTGCCAGGCGGACCCCCCTAGTGATAACTTGGTTTATAAAGCCATGTAACTGTAGTTATATCTACCGTTTGCCTGGTCGTTAACCTAGATACAAACCAACGGCTATAGCTGGTTAAGGGGCCCCAGCCACTGAACTAAGTTGGTTTACTGGCCTAACTTCACTCGGGGTAAGTACCAGTTATAGGGGGCCGTGGGTCAAAACCCTGCACCCCTGGTTCCCTTATCATTAACCATTGTTCTAACTATATGATTGTTGGTTATTATCCACCATTATTGGTTGGTTAATTTTGACCCATAGCCAGGTAACTACCAGTTATAGGGGGTGAACTCACCCAACGACTACAGCTACTGGGGGCCCGGTCCCTTGTAGAGACTCGCTGCGAGGCCGTCGGGCTCTCGGTGATGGCCATCGCTGAGGCCACCCCGTAGCGGTCCGGGACGGGTGGGGCACGGTGAGGTCGGGCACGGGTGTAGCCCAGGGGGTGGCTATGGCTATGGGTCACTAGTGATGATATGGGTGTTTCTCAATCCATAGGGGTACCCCCAAGTTATGGGTGGTTTACTACTAAATGACTATGAATGGATGATTGATCGGGGTACCCCTATGGCTTGGGAAACCACCATATGACAATCATTCCAGCTGGTTTAGCTGGTTAATAGGGGATAGCAACTAGCAACTAGCTTGGGGATATACTCCCAGGTGACAAAGTCGTTGCGTTTTTGATAAAAATCATCCATTACTATGGCGAGAGCTGTTAACTGGGTCGTTGCGAAAGGGTGTGCTCCTTGCAGACTTGCATCTCTTAAATTTTGAGGAAAGTGGTTGTGACCAAAACTGGAGAGCATCTTGAGTTTGAAAATTTGCTGTGCCTATGGGGAGCTGCGGTAAAATAGAATCATTGCTGTACTATAAGGGGTTGATTCTGGCATGGGTTTATATCAACTTCGCATAGGCACACTAGATGCAAGGCATACTAGATGGTCCTGCAGCTGCTTCTCTTTCTGCTGCTCTAGGTTCTGCTGCTGCTGCTGCTGGTTCTGGTTCTGCTGCTGCTGCTGGTTCTGGATCTCTGTTTCTGCTGCTGCTGCAGGCTCTGCTGTTTCTACAAAGGTGCCCAGGGTCACCCAGTGATGGTGCTGAACCTCGTTTGGACCTCGTTTGAACCTCGTTTGGACCTCGTTTGCGCGGCCTATTTTGTCCTAAAGCATCTCTGCGAGCATTCCTTTAAGCTAGTGGTGAAACAATCCCAAGCATGGTGTGCCATCCTTTAGCCAAAACTTGTGATTTTCAACGTTTTCTAATAGATTTGACGCCTTGCCAGCCATGGTGTGCCATGCGGGTTTGCTTCCAAAAGCACGTTCGCAAGACACATTGCGAGTCCCTGAAAAGGTGGTGCTTGAAATCGTCCCTGCCATGCAGATCTAACGTTGAAACGCTTGCCTTTGATGAACAAAACTTCGATACAAATGTTTGGCGTTCATGACGGTGTGCCATTGGGATTTGCAGCCAGAACTGGTGATTTTCAACAATTTTTAAATCGATTTGACGTCTTGCCAACCATGGTGTGCCATGCGGGTTTGCTTCCAAAGGCACGTTCGCAAGACACATTGCGAGTCCCTGAAAAGGTGGTGCTTGCAAACGTCCCTGCCATGCAGATCTACAGTTGAAACGCTTGCCTTTGATGAACAAAACTTCGATGCAAATGTTTGGCGTTCATGACGGTGTGCCATTGGGATTTGCAGCCAGAACTGGTGATTTTCAACAGTTTTTAAATCGATTTGACGTCTTGTCAACCATGGTGTGCCATGCGGGTTTGCTTCCAAAGGCACGTTCGCAAGACACATTGCGAGTCCCTGAAAAGGTGGTGCTTGCAAACGTCCCTGCCATGCAGATCTACAGTTGAAACGCTTGCCTTTGATGAACAAAACTTCGATACAAATGTTTGGCGCTGTCATGACGGTGTGCCAATGGGATTTGCAGCCAAAACTGGTGCTTTTCAACAATTTTTAAATAGACTTGACGTCTTGTCAACCATGGTGTGCCATGCGGGTTTGCTTCCAAAAGCTAGGTTTGCAAGACTCCTTGCAAGTTCCTGAAAAGGTGGTGCTTGAAATCGTCCCTGCCATGCAGATCTACAGTTGAAACGCTTGCTTTTGATGAACAAATCATCGATGCAAAGGTTTGGCGCTGTCATGACGGTGTGCCAGTGGGATTTGCAGCCAAAACCTCTAATTTTCAATCATTTTTTGATTGGTCTATCTCGGTGTGCCATTGGGAAAGGTCAGTCGCAAGGACTTTCGCAAGGACCGTCGTTGCGACGGTGTGCCACTGTGATTTGCATCAAAAACAGAAAAGTTGCAATGACTTTAGCGTTTAGGAGTACCAACTATATGGCGAGCTGGGTCAATATCACCAAGTGGTGAACTAGTTGGTTAATGGTTGGTCATAGGGATCATGGTATCGTTGTAGTGGTTGATGTCTTGCGGGAGGAAAATTGCAGTGGGCAACAAACTTGCTAATGACGAATCAATCCATTGGTCACCAAATGGTTTTGCTGTCCATCAGCTGCCGCTACTGGTTACTACTGGGGTAGATAGAAACAACATTTGATGCAAACATATTTTTTGAATCTGGTTGTTTTAATTCATCACTATCATTTTTGTTCCATCTATTAACAGTTCGATCACGATATGCACCGTTTCATGAAAAAACAAATCCACAATTCATGGCGTTCTGATCATCCGCATCCACAATCATAGTTGATTTGACCATATATGGGTCTCAAAATCGGGCTGCCCCCAAATCATCCTTTAGAAAACATTTATAGAAATCAACCAGCCATTTTTGAGGGAAGCCTCGTTTGACAAAGCACCATACGTCTCATCGAGGTCAACATTGGCTGGCGCCAGCGTGCCAGGCCTCAGAGATCGTGAAGGAAGAAGAATTGAAGATTCAGCTGAGGAGGCTAACGGTGTTGGACCGTTGGATGGCTCGTGGTGATGAAGCGGTTGGTGCGGCTGGGGGGGAGCTGCGGCTGGGTGTATTCCTGTGGTTTTTATCAGAGGACGAACCACCGAGCTACCAGGAGCTCCCTAACCAGGTGGTGATTCGTAGAATCAGATGCTTAGTGTGGTTAGTTACTGATGAATCTAATGGTTAAGTACTGGGTTAATCAGTGGGTAATTTGATGGCCCATTGATGGCTGATGATGGTTCAATAAGGGTTGGTTGATCCTTAATCAGCTGGTTCTTGAGCTGGTTGATCGTGGGTCTGATGGGTAATGATGGTCGATGACGGTCAGTAAGGAACCAATGGTCTGGTTAGTTTGGGTAACACATTTTTGCACTCGTATTGGATGTTCGCTCCCGTGACTAGTCGCAAACCAGAGTGGTGACGGTCCACAACCGTCTAGTGGTGGTGTTGATTTTGCAGATGGCGGGCGATGTGTCAGGCTGCCTCATTGCTACAATGATGGCTGGCGATATTGTTTTTTGATGTCGCTGATACGTAATATTAGTGAAGGGGTCAAATTTGAAATTGATTGTCAGTGAACATGAATGATGCTTAGTGATGATTGCTCATGGTCACTTTGTCAATACTGTTTTAGGATGTTGAGCTACGGTCTGTGGTTTGCAACCGTTGAGAACCACCAAGCCATCGTGAATCGATAGTCGATGATGTCGATGGCCGTGATCGATGATTAGATGATGTCCAATCTGGCTAACATAGACATTGCACGGATTTAACCTAAGGACCCAGGCTACCGTTCCCGCCAAAACCATTATTATCACGAATTGGACGTCAGGTTCGCCTTGCAATTCTCGCAAGCATCATGCAAAATGTTCTAAACATAAATCTTTGTATATCAACCCCACACGAGTTGATTCCGCCATGGATTTATAGAACAAACCTACCGGTTGGGCCACGTGATCGCGAACGCTGAATCGATTGGAGATACGGCCCTACCGCGATGCCCCACTCAAAAACTCGTCTACGAAACTGTGCGATCGGTTACACCTGCGGAAACTCCCCCTTCCAAAAGGGGAACGAACCGTGGTCATGCTGTCGGATTATTTCAGGGTTTTGCCAGGGAGCAGCCCAATGTGCCAGATTGAATGTGTGACATAATTCATTCATGGACAAAGTGTAAGACAAGAGACCTGTTGAACGCATCTTGGAACAGCTCATGGAATGGATACCTGTCCGTTACCCAGTCAGAAAGTCCTTGTCCAAGGTTGGCGCGGACTACGCTACCTTTGTGAGCTTTGAAAGAAATGCAATGCACCTGAACCCGTTGGTTTTGCCAATGATTGGTCGAGGTCGCACAAGCATTGTGACCGCAATGGTGAGAAGAGGAGAACAGGTTAATTATACTGTTTACAAATGTGCCATCGATTTTTTCTCAGTTTTTGCTGCTTGAACGAATCTGTTGGCTCTATTTCGCTGATCTCGTCCGTGCTTTGGGTCAGAACTTCATCACATGGCACTCAGATGCTGAGAACAACCTGTCCAACGCAGACTTCCAAGCAGCCCCTGCAGTTTTTCCTTTTTTCGGTTGGTAGTCGCCTACCTCTCTGGCCTTTCTGTTTGCCTCATCAGCGTTTCTTTTCTCTGCACCCAAGGTTGTTCCCTGCTGCTGCTTGCCACATGTCAGCGCCGGCAAAGTCTAAAAAACAATTGGTGCACGCAATGGTTTCCTTGGCCATTTGCAAGCATCACCTTGCTTTCATATCTCTTCATGATGTTTTAGAGTTCTGAACCGTTTTCTATCAAACCTTTTTAGCCATCAGTTGACCATCTCATTACCCATCAATTCACCACCTTGATAACCATCAGTCCACCATTTTTGTTGAATCTTCAACCATCTCATGGACCATCAGCTGCCTCCAACGCTTTGACCAATCGTCTATCAACCATCAACCATCACCCACGAGCTTGCAAACCATTTCCTTCACCACTTCATGAACCATTCAAAACATCCCATTCATTCTCAACCATTAGCTATAAACCATCACTGGTTGCTGGTTTTAAACATGCTTTCTTTTCCCTCGTAGTTATTGACAATTGGTTGGTTGACTCGCGCATATTTTTCATGGGGTGGTGAGCACCACCAGACCATCTCATTCTCCAGCTGAGTTCTTCACCATCTTATAGCCATCTAGTTGTGTTAGTTCACCCCCTATAACTGGTAGATAACCCTACTTACGTGAATTAACCAACTAGCCGAAGTGGTTGGGGACCCACCTTGTAGCCATCTTTTCCATGGGACGTCCCTGGTCCCTCCCGTCGCGCCAGACGCCTGGCCCAGCTCTACGGCAGCCGCAGTCTGCCTGAGCTGCGTGCAGCTATCCACTTGGGGCAGATCAACGGTGCGGGGCCCGCACGGCGGATGGCGGTGGGTTGAGGTGTCAGGTGTTGATGGTTAGTTGATGGTTGGTGGATGACTAGTTGATGGTTGGTTGATGGTTGGTTGATGGTCAATTTTTGATGGACAACCAATGGATAAGATGATGTTTGGTAACTTGATGGTTAGTTGATGGTTAATTTTTCATAGACAACTCATGGATAGGGTGCATGGCAAGAAGGCTGGTTGATGGTTGATTGGTGCTTGGTTCGTTGATGGTTAGTGGGTTCTACTCTTGGTTTTTGATTCTTGATTGGCAATGGACCAGTTGATTTTTGATGACTTGATGGTTAATTGATGCTGAAGAAGCTTGGTGAATTGGTGGTTACGTGATATTCAGTGGTGGTTGAATGAGGGTTCACAAGTTGGTGAGTTGATGGTTGCTGGAGATTCATGGTGAAATCCAAGATTGTCAATTGAAAAACTGGCGTTGTGGTTTTTAATTGGCTGTGGGTCAAAACCCCGTACCCCTGGTTCCCCTATCATTAGCCATTGTTATCCCTTTTATTGGTTGGTCATCCCCCTTATAATTGGTTGGTCAACTGCTTGACCCATAGCCAATTAGTGGTGAATTGATGGTTCACGAGCTGCCGGAGATGGTTTGTCATGATCAATGAGTGTCAATTATTTGGTGATTTCCCAAAATCGGGGGCCCCAAAAAATGGTTGGTTTACTACTATAAATGACTACTAGTGGATGATTTGGGGGGACCCCTATGGCTTGAGAAACCACCATTTCAATAAGAAGCAATGTCAATCAGCAATGGCAAGTTAATGATGACGATGCATTGCTTTTGATGATCAGCAACTGGTAAATCTAGTTGATGTTCTATGGCGGTCCATGCTGGATCGTTGTTGGTTGGTGATTGATACGTGCCAGTTAACGTTGATTCATGATGTGGTTAGTTCTGGTTCGTACAGCTCAGATGTATATAGTTGATGGCAAATCATGATGGTTTGGGTGAGTGATGGCTGGTGTTACCATGGTTAGTGGCTACTGGCTACTCATGATTGCTACAGTGTCGATTTTCAGATAGGCAATGATGCTGATCAGTGATGCTGGTTGACGGCCAACATGTTCCAGGGTCGGATTCTTGCAAACTATCAATTCTGCTTAATTGTTGGTCATAGATCAACGTTGTGGATGAAGAGACTGTCTGTTTACGCGCATGTAATAGGTATATGATGTATAAATACTTTATTTAGATTTTTACGCGTATAATGTATATCTATTGAAATTTGGAATTTTGGTTTTATAGCCCCTTTACAGGGATATCCTTGTGCAATGGTTGATCATATCTACCCACGGAGCAAAAAAACAACCATTGTGATTAAATCATCGAAGACTTACAAAGTTCTGAAACCTGACTATTCAGACACATTGCGACACATGCTTTAGAAAAACGCTGCCCCTGCGTCTCACATTTACTTTCAAAGTTTTATGTAGAACTGCATATGAATAATTCAGTCACAAATTCTTTTTACATACTACATACAATTCTGATTGCACTTATTTGTCTAATCTACGGACAGAACTGAACTGCTCATTCTGTATTACGCTGCATGATCAAACTCGTAGCACCAAAATTTGGCTTTCGCTGGTGGCCCATCGACACCGGTAATGTTATTCTGAGAGCCCACAGTGGATTCCATTGCTTGAGCACCATTATTCCAACTGGCATATGCTTTCACTATAGTAGTTGATATCATGTGGCGCCACCGGGAAATTCACAATCTGTTCACCCTGCATCTATGGCAATGCTGATGGTTTACAGCAAGTTCATGACAGAACAAGTGATGCAGGCAAATGGCTTGTTTGTGCCTGTATCGAGTGAGACAGTTCAATCATTTGATAGCACAAAATTGCTAGTTTGCTGTCCAGTTTTTAAGCGATTCGTTGATATGGTTTACCCTTACCGCTCAGTAACATACATGTTTTGCATTCCGATGTTCTAGATATCTTTCCCCCCTGATTCAGCCATCAAATTTCAGGACAGAACGTTGATAATCAAGGCATTTTTAACTACTGGAACCAATCAACAAATCTTAACCAGCAGTTGGTTACTGTAGTTGCTGATCTGAATGTTTTAGCGACAACTGGAACCAACAACAACCACTGTTGTTAATGGTCACCAGAACCAACGAATGTCCATTGATGACTACTGGAATCAACAAGTACTGGAACCAACAACTTACATGGCCGGTGGATAATGCTTGGAACTGATCAACAAATATGGTGGTTTCTCAAGCCATAGGGGTACCCCCAAATCATCCATTAATAGTCATTTATAGTAATAAACCAGCTATTTTTGGGGCCCCCTATGGCTTGAGAAACCACCAAATATGTGTTGCACTGGTTGCACTGTCGACATTTCTAACCATCCACCGTGCCCCGTTGCGAGTCGCGTTGCGAGGCCTCAAAGAGGAGCTCAACGATGCACGTGATGCCGCCATGTTGGTGAAATTTCGTGGAGCTGTGGTGGAGCTGTGGTGCCTTTGGCAGTTCAGATCCGGCTATGGGTCAAGCAGTTGCCCTGCCAATAATATCCAATAGTGGTGGTTAATAAATGTTGATGACCAACAAACTATAGGGAAAATAATGGTGAATGATAGGGGAACCAAGGGGACTAAGAATTTTGACCCACGGCCATCTGGAAGTCTTGGCAGCTCAATGTGGTGATTTACTCGGGGATGATCATCAACCATCATCAACCCACTAGTGCTCGAAAGTACCGGAATTCACCAGCTGGATCGGCGGTGCATCCCTTCTCTTGTTGGTCACAGTTCTTGGTGATCAATTTGATTGATGACCATTGTCAATGACATTGTATTGTTACAATACAATCTATTGTTGAGAATCTTTTGTTCATATTGTTTTTTTTTAATGTTTTCGTATTTACCGATAGCCCATTACCCAGTCCGGTTTCACATCAGGAAGTTCCATTCTAATCATGTGTTTTTCAAAAAAATACTTTCTTCTGAAGATTTACATGTGTTTGTTCGTTGAATCCGACAGCACTGCTTGAACTGAGGTACCCCTAGGCCCCCAACTCCCCAAGCAGAAATATTCAAAGTGGGATCAGTCCTCTATTGGTAGTTTACAGCAACCTCCATGAGCTATGGCTATCCAAGCATGGCAGGAACGGGTTCCTTACAATCCGGAACCCCTAAAAGCCAAAGTTGCCAGTGAACGCAAGTAGTGCAACTACTAGTTACAGATGCTATGCTAGATGCAACATGATAAAACTAGCTTGTTAGAGGGCAAGTCTTGACTGGCCAACTTATACGAGGAGCCCCGCCAGTGTACCTCAATTGGTATGATATGAGCGTTAATTAGCACATGATGTTAGCATGAGCATGTATATGGGTTTGTCCAAAACTGCTGTACCCCTGTAAGTTGGTTTCTCTATATATATATATATGAATAATGGCTGTGATCTTGAATGGTTGGTAGGTACTATCATTTTTCGACAAAGCCGTATAAACATCCGTATAAACCTTCGTTTTCATAGGTACTCAAACTCTGGGAGGCTCAAAACAGTGGGGGGCCCAATCTGAAAGTATACCCTCTGGTAAACTAACATAGCAATGGAAAATCACCATGTTTTATAGAGAAACACTGGGAAACCATTGGTAACTGGTGGATTTTCCAGCCAGCTATGTTAGTTTACCAGAGGGTAAAACTCCCTTTCTGAAAGTAAGGATGGCCCCACCGCTGCCAGGCAAGCAAGTAGCAGAGTTGGAAATGCAGGAAGCGCTTTGTGAACGTCGCTCAGCTGGCACCCGGCTTGTGATATGGCGAGCTGGTCAATATTAGCCATCCTCTCTTTGAGGATAATAGCCAACAACAGTACCTATACAACCAGGAATCTATTAATTTGTAGATCACAAGGAAAAAACTGGCTTTCGCACATACCACATGAAAAAAAATGTTTTTTTTCCAGGTTTTTTGCATTTGATATATCTTGGTATCTTACTTATGGGTCATTGATGGCCAATTTGTTGCTATATGTTACGTTGGCAAATACTTTGATTTGTGTGTTTATTTACTGATTGATACCCCTTTTTGCCTATTTGTTGGGTACTATATAGCTGGCGTTTTTGGTTATTTGTTGGATGGCGTTCCTTCTTGGTTATGGATTGGATGGGATGCTCTCCTGTTTGCAAAGC
Source organism: Symbiodinium kawagutii (assembly GCA_009767595.1). Lineage (NCBI taxonomy): Eukaryota > Dinophyceae > Suessiales > Symbiodiniaceae > Symbiodinium > Symbiodinium kawagutii. The sequence continues at coordinate 166,717 of VSDK01004803.1, read as the reverse complement.
TGGATGAAGTTTACATTAATTTGCGTCCGGGGGAAAACATATTCATCCCTGATGAATGGAAGCATTTGGTTCCCAAGCCCTAGTAGAGTGGAGCTTTGTTTTTTGCCACAATTCTGTGATTTTCTTCGCATTACAATTCCTGCCTTAATGCAGCTTATATGATTAAGTTGACTTTAGACAATTTAGTGGAAACAAATGACATTATGAAAAAAAAACACGTCCTTAGCCCGTGGAAGAAACATGTATTTAACCTGTAACCTGGGGGAACTTGAACAAACCAGCTTGTTAAGAACCCCTAGAAAACCCATCCTTAAACCGCAAAAAACCGGTAGTTTCGATATTGGTTTTTGATATTTCTAGCTCTGCGGTGAAAGGTGCCACCTAGTGTCATGAGCAGAGCTATGATTCGTGTCAAGGTTTGCACGGTTGGGCACAATGAGGAACAGGCGCCGATGATATCAGAAAATCATGTGCCTTGATATCATATGATGATTATGTATCTGATATATGGCGCGGTCGCATGGTGATCCTTGATGGAAAAGTTGAACTTTACCCATTTTACGAAACACCATTTTTTTGCAAGATTTTTGTTTTGCAAAAACCTTGTTTTCGCCGCGGAACCTGCATTTTCACGGGTTCCCGGTTGTCTAGGTGGGGAATGCAAAGGTTAATGATGGTATACCAGGGTTACTGTACAAGGTATTGAAACACAAAAATAAAATATGCAGATAATAAGATACATCAAGTGGGAACCAGGCAGAATTCTCGGGCATAGCAGCAAAAACAATCTCCACTACAGTAGCACCTACTGTTCTTATATATGTTTGGTTGTTCGTATGTTTTCATCGCTGCTTTTCCTTGTATTAGTATACAACATTACATTGGTTTCAGCGTGTTGCTTTTTCTTTCGCCAATATTGAAGTGTACAACAACAAGTGGTACATTGAACATTGCTTCAGTTTGTTGTTGGTCGTTCTTCAGGCTCACCGTACATGATGTTCCCCAACCATCCAGAACATTTGAAACTTAGTGAATAATATCATCAATCATCATTCAGTGAGCAATATCATCATTTAGCCGTCTTGGGTAGGGAAGCCATCATTTCGTTGATCTTGAATTGGGGACCCTATTTGTCTTACAGACGCACTGAAGAATTCACCATGGATTGACTATCAACCAACTCAATTGTTACACAGGTTTCAGCCAGATGACAAACTGTTAGTTGAACCCAAACTAACAATTGAGTGGGCAATCCAATGGGTACTATATTCTGAACCCAATGGTTCATGATGAATATAGAATGAGTACCAACAAATTATGAATAATGATGACCAACAAATGTTAAGCCATGAGCCATCAGCAAATGATGGTCTCATCATGGTTACCATGGTTAGCCATCATAAGTCATCGCCAAGCGCCCTTGAACCATCATTAACTGGCTATCAGTAACCAACCATCATTTGCATAACCACTATCAACAATTCTCAATCATCATTATCCCCATCATTAACACCATCACCACCATCATCAACACCATCATCAACCATCATTAACACCATCATTCACCATCATCAACCATCATTAACACCATCAACCATGTCCATTTCCCATTTTTCCACCACCATGACTCACCACCATCATCACCCTTGCCGAGCGGCGCGCCGAGGCATCGGCCAAGCCATCACCAGCCGCGAAATCCCGCAGATCAAGGCGGTGCTGACGGAAGTGAAGGAGCTCGAAGTGCTGACGCCATGCTTCTTGGACCGGACATCCCGCACTGCTGCCGGGGTCGTGAAGTTTCGTGAAGCCATGGTCAAGGGTGAGTTCATGGTAGTTCAGCTTATAGGTTTTGAATAAGACTGATTCAGAATGGTTCTGGGGGTATTTCAGCAAGGAAAGGTCTTTACGGGTTGGTTCACCTGCCAAGAATAGGGTGCAACTGACCATAGCCACCAGTTTCATACGGACACAGCTGATGGGTCTCGTTACACAAGTTATAAGCTGCAACTGCTCTCGGCTCACCGTATGAACAACTGCACTTGATATATATATATATACACATATAAATGCAAGTTCTCTAATGGTATGATTTATGTATAAGTTATATTTATATGCTCAGTTATTAGTTTAAGGCTTTGTACACTTGTATGATTTATAATATGCTAAGTTATTGTATGCTCACCTATTGTATGATTTATAGTGAAACACTGCAGTTATAAGTTTAAGGCTTTGTACACTTCTAACTGCTCTGGGCCTTGGCCCACCTCGTAGATTAGTCCAACTGTGCTGGTGGCGCTAGTGGTTCCGCCCAATGGGATGTGGTGACTGAGCTGGAACCACTTTTATTGGTTGGTGGTTTAATTGTTTTTATTTTCCATAAACATCTGGTTGGTGGTTTTAACATTTTTTATTTTCTCTAGTAATTCTTAGCAAAAGGTTGGTTGACTAATATTGTTCATAGAGGTTGAAACCACCACTCATTTTATGTTCACCTACTGTAACTGTGAATAACTTAACATTGAACACGCTCGACGGTATCACCTATCCCTAGGTGACTTGTGACCGCATGCTTGGTGCTGATGCTCTAGCTCTATGATTGATAGTGACCGTAAGTAGGAACGGCCTGGTGACCTCTGCAAGATGTTTCTCCCCGGTTCCCCTAGTCATCCGTTTGGAACCCCTGTGATTGATTTCGCCGCCGTTCTTCGGACACAAATATGCTGCCATGTACAGTGTTGCAGGATTCTACAAATGGGGGTAGCCACTATATTTTCATCAGCCTGGGAATCATAAATCATATCCTGTGGAGATACCTTTATATTGTTTAGAAAATCCTTTTGCATATGTTTCTGCATTTTTACAGTGTGTATATATATATATATGTATATGTATTCAAATTTGTTTAGATGTAAATATATATATATACATATATGTGTATGTTGGTACGTATTTTGAAATATATGTATATTTATTTACTTATTTATTCATTTATTTATTTGTTTATTTATTTTTTTAATTATTTATTTATGATAGATCTATCTTCTCTAGTTTTGAAAACATATATGTGCATATATATATATATATTTGTACCATGTATATAAGCCATCACCAGCCTTGCAGCTCCCGCATGCAACAGGCCCAGCTTCACCCCACAGGGAACATGGCTACCAAGGCATCCCACAAGAACTCATTGAGCAAGCTGAGCAGGTGGGGAAGCAGTGATTGTGCACCAGCCAAACAACAACTTAAGACTTTGTTTGCTTGGTTGATTGGTTGATAGGTTGATTGATTGATTGGTTGTTTGATTGGTCGATTGATTGGTTGGTTGATTGATTGGTTGATTGGTTGATTGGTTGATTGGTTGATTGGTTGATTGGTTGATTGGTTGGTTGATTGGTTGATTGGTTGGTTGGTTGATTGGTTGATTGTCTGATTGGTTGATTGGTTGATTGATTGTTTGGTTGATTGATTGATTGATTGGTTCATTGATTGGTTGATTGGTTGATTTGTTGATTGGTTGGTTGTTTGATTGGTCGATTGATTGGTTGATTGATTGATTGGTTGGTTGACTGGTTGATTGATTGATTGGTTGATTGGTTGGTTGATTGATTGATTGATTGGTTCATTGGTTCATTGGTTGATTGATTGTTTGGTTGATTGATTGATTGATTGATTGGTTGATTGGTTGGTTGGTTGATTGATTGATTGATTGATTGGTTCATTGGTTCATTGGTTGATTGATTGTTTGGTTGATTGATTGATTGATTGATTGGTTGATTGGTTGGTTGATTGATTGATTGATTGATTGGTTCATTGGTTCATTGGTTGATTGATTGGTTGGTTGCTTGGTTGCTTGGTTGATTGGTTGGTTGATTGATTGATTGGTTGGTTGATTGGTTGATTGGTTGATTGCTTGATTGGTGGGTTGGTTGATTGATTGATTGGTTGATTGATTGGTTGATTGGTTGGTTGATTGATTGATTGGTTGGTTGATTGGTTGATTGATTGATTGGTTGATTGGTTGGTGGGTTGATTGGCTGACTGATTGGTTCATTGGTTCATTGGTTGATTGATTGGTTGGTTGCTTGGTTGCTTGGTTGATTGGTTGGTTGATTGATTGATTGGTTGGTTGATTGGTTGATTGGTTGGTTTGTTGATTGCTTCATTGTCTGATTGGTTGATTGGTTGATTGATTGGTTGGTTGATTGTTTGATTGGTTGGTTGATTGATTGGTTGAATGATTGATTGG
>VSDK01004803.1:82468-159968 GCA_009767595.1 Symbiodinium kawagutii | reverse complement strand
GTTGATTGGTTGCATGGTTGATTGGTTGATTGGTTGATTGATAGATTGGTTGGTTTGTTGATTGATTGGTTGGTTGATTGATTGATTGACTGGTTGGTTGATTGGTTGATTGATTGGTTGTTTGATTGATTGAATGTCTGATTGGTTGGTTGGTGAGTTGATTGATTAAATGGTTGATTGGTTGATTGATTGATTGGTTGGTTGGTTGATTGTCTGACTGGTTGATTGGTTGATTGGTTGATTGGTTGGTTGATTGATTGACCGTCTGATTGGTTGATTGGTTGGTTCATTGGTTGGTTGGTTGATTGATCGTCTGATTGGTTGATTGGTTGTTTCATTGGTTGGTTGATTGATTGATTGTCTGATTGGTTGATTGGTTGGTTGCTTGGTTGCTTGGTTGATTGACTGATTGATTGGTTGATTGGTTGGCTGATTGGTTGATTGATTGGTTGACTGATAGGTTGCTTGATTGTTTGATTGATTGACTAGTTGATTGATTGGTTGTTTGATTGGTTGGTTGATTGATTGATTGTCTGGTTGATTGGTTGAATGTTGATTAGTTGATTGATTGATTGGTTAATTGATTGGTTTGTTGGTTGATTGGTTGATTGATTGGTTGGTTGATTAACTGATTGATTGCTTGGTTGCAAAATGTGGTCTCTTGATAAGGTCTCCTGGCTGATTGGTTGATTGGTTGTAGCCAGGTTCAGAGATGCTTAGAACGAATTCAGCCATGAATTGTCCATCTGTTGGCCATCAACTATGAACCAACCATTTATCAACCGTCATATACCTTTTGATTAAACATCAGAAAATCAACCGATTATCATTGATTAGCTATCCAACCCTTTCTTGGTACCATCTATTAGCCTGAATCAATCATCAATGAAGCATACATTAATTATCATCTAACATCGCATGCCAAAACATCTATTCATCAAGTAGCCATCAATGGACTATCGATGAACCAGCATCTAAGCATCAATCAAACATCAATCAACCATCAATGCGCCGTAATTCAGGACAAACCATCAACGAGCGATTGACCATCAATCAACTCTTGATTCACCATCAGTCACCACCAATCAACCATGAACCACCAAATAAGCATCAAACACCCAGCAATTCGCCACTAAAATTGTTTTTTATGGCTACTGAACCACCCAATAACCATCAAACACCCAGCACTTCGCCACTAGAATTAGTTTTTATGGCTACTGAACCACCCAATAACCATCAAACACCCAGCACTTCGCCACTAAAATTGGTTTTTATGGCTACTGAACCACCCAATAACCATCAAACACCCAGCACTTCGCCACTAAAATTGGTTTTTATGGCTACTGAACCACCCAATAACCATCAAACACCCAGCAATTCGCCACTAAAATTGGTGTTTATGGCTACTGAACCACCCAATAACCATCAAACACCCAGCACTTCGCCACTAAAATTGGTTTTTATGGCTACTGAACCACCCAATAACCATCAAACACCCAGCAATTCGCCACTAAAATTGGTGTTTATGGCTACTGAACCACCCAATAACCATCAAACCCCCAGCACTTCGCCACTAAAATTGGTTTTTATGGCTACTGAACCACCCAATAACCATCAAACACCCAGCACTTCGCCACTAAAATTGGTTTTTATGGCTACTGAACCACCCAATAACCATCAAACACCCAGCACTTCGCCACTAAAATTGGTTTTTATGGCTACTGAACCACCCAATAACCATCAAACAGCCAGCACTTCGCCACTAGATAACCGTAACCCAAACGCTACGAACCACGAAGGATTGATCCCTCGGGTCCCCCTTCGGTGGCCATCCCGTTGTGAGGCGCTCCGCAAGGAGATTCTGGAAGCGGCTCGCAGCCTGGGCCTAGGAGCGGGGGGGGCGGTCGGTCCGGTTGCGGTGGGTGCTAACGTCGGTGGGTGAGAAATGGGTAGTGGTTCACTGGTCGTTAGCACTGGTCATTAGTTAAGCTTCAATCTTAAGGATTATGGCTGATCATGGTTAACTAACTGGTGGTTGATAGATGCTAGTGTTCATTAATGGTTACTGGTTGTTAGTGGATGATTTATGCTTAGGGTTTGTTCATTAATGGTTGATGATTCATGGTTGATGGTCAAGAGTTGCTGGTTAATTCTAAATGGGTGACGGTTACTAGTTGATGGTTGATAAGGACAATGGTAATTCGTTCAGCTGGTGAATGATTTGAATAGTTAATAGTTAATGATGAATAGTTGACAGTTGTTAGGTTGTCAGTGGTGAATAGTTGATGGTAGTGAATGGTTCATAGTGGCGAATAATGATGGTTAATTGATAGTAATTGTTAATAGTTGATATTCGTCAATAATCACTGTTATTAGTAATGGTTGGTTTACTTTGTAAACAAAATGAGTAGTTATGGTTAATAGTGGCAAATAGTGGTTGATAGTGGTCACTAGTGGTTAATAGCGATGCTGAATTGAAGATAATGACTAGTTGATCAAAATACTTGGTAGTTGATAGTTAATACATTTGATTGAGGTAGTTAATGATTAATGGTCAATAATGGTTCATGGAAATTGTAGCGGATGAATCATGGTTGCTACTCAATAGTCAATGGATGTAGTTTTTGATTGGTGGTTAATACGTTTGGTTGATAATCTTGGTTAATGGTCAATGGTTGTGCTTGAGGATTCATAGATAAAAGGTAATGGTTGATGCTTAATAGTGATGGTCTATAGTTCATGGTTGATAGTGGTTAATTGAACCAATTATTGCTGAATAATGATTAATCGTTAATGGTTGAAGTCTGTAGTTAATGATAGGTGGTTACTAGTTGTAATTCAAAAAGATGGTTGATAATGGGTAGTTACAAAAACATGTTGATAAGGGTTAACAGGCAATGTTGATAATGTTTGTGGTTGATGTTTGTAGTTAGTAAGGGTGTTCAATAATAGTGCTGGTTAATAATGGTGAATGGGATCAATGGTTCATGTTGGCGGTTGACAATGGTTAATGAGTAGTGAGGGCTTACTAGCCGACAGAACTGAACGGTGATCACCGGCAACGTGGCCCCACCTTTGCAGCTGCAACCTACGCCAGGGGCGCCAGGGGTGCCTTGGTTGACCGATCGACCCCCATGAATCATCGAGGATCGCCATGATTCACAACAAGCATGTGAAACTTGCCATGACCATGGCCACCGTTCTAAACCGTTAAGGTTTCTTGACATGAAAATGGCTATGAGTCAATAATAACCAACCAATAATGGGGATTTCCACCAACAATACAAGGGAAAACAATGGTTAATAGTCGGGAACCAGGGGTACGGGGTTTTGACCCACAGCCAAATCACATGGTTACCATGATCAAGTATTCATAAGGGTTCTACCATGGTTTACTAAGATGATTTACCAAACAAAAGGATAACCACCCGCAACTGTCATAGTTATAGCCGTTACTGTATCAAACACCATCAACTTTTGTCAACAGTGACCACTATTCACCCGCGTTTTCCGCGGGGTAGCTCAGCTTTTTTGAACCAGTCAATCCTTAGAATCATGAAACCAGTAGTCATGAAGAATGTCCAACCATCCTTGCGAAGCATTCCCACCATGAAAACCATCATTCATCATAAACCAATATCAGCCATTTCACCATCATTAGTCATCAACCATCAAAAACCATCATAAAAACCATCATGAAATCCATCATGAAAACCATCATAAGCTATCATAAACTATCATAAACCATCACTAAACCAACTCATTCACCAACCAACAACTCCAAGTCGCCCAGTGGAGCCACCCTCCCCGGCCACCCCCCAGTGGAGCCACCCCGGGGCCGCAGCGCCTTCCGGTGACCCGCCGAGGTCAAACGTTGCAGCGGCACCGCGGCGCTGCGCCGCGACAGCCACGCGCCCCCCGAAGCCGGTGGCTTCGATGCCAAGGCTGCGCTGCGAGAGCGACGGAGGAGCGCCCCCGGAGACGGGTGGGTGAAACAGGTGGTGGAAGTCGGTGGGTGGATGGTGAATGGTTAAGCAACTAGGGTGTAGGGGTTGACCAGCTTAATTAACTAAATTACCCCTATATCCATGGTTACATGGTATAGTAGCTATAGTTGGTGGTGGATGGTGGTGGATGTTGGTGGATGGTGGATCGTTAGGCAGCTACTATAGTTACTAATCTATGGTTGGGGTTCACCAGCTACTAGGGCTTAACCAGCTACTAGCTACTCGTCCATGGTGAAGCAACCATGGCGAATGTTACCAGCTTAATGAACTCAAATACCTATAAATCTATTGTTAGTAGGGGTTAACCAGCTACACTATAGCTACTAATCCATGGTTGGGTTTTTTTCAACCAACCTCCATGGTTGTTATGGTTTGGTGGATGGTCAACATAGGAATGAACGAACCGCTCCAACCACGGTGAATGTTACCAGCTACCTGGGTTGAACAGCTACTAGGGGTTAACATAGGAACGGTTCACCAGCTACTAGGGCTTAACCAGCTGCTAGCTACTAATCCATGGTTCGTAGGGGTTTGAATGGTCGACATAGGAATGGTATGAAATGGTTAACATAACCATGGGGAATGGTTAGCCCCAATGATGGGCATGGATGAATGATGGGGTTAAGCCCAATATAAAAGGTGAACGAAGCCCTGCAACCGTGGTGAATGTTACCAGCTACTAGCGACCCGTGGTTGAGAGTGAGCGAGGCCAGGACGGGGTATCCCATTCTGGGCCTTACGGGAGAGCAGTTTGGAGCTACCAGGAGTAGCCGTTTGCCAAATGGTAGGATGGTGGTTGGTGGTGGATGGTGAGACTATGATGGTTTATGGATGCTTACTATATTGGTGGCTAGTATCGGTCGTTGATGCTCATTACTTGCTTCTTGATCACAATGAATTGTTGATGTTACACGGTCAATGATGAAAAGCTATCGTTGATGATTTTCGATGATGGTTCATGTTTGTGTGAAGGTTACTGGTGTTCGCAACAGTTCTTTTGGTAAACATTTGAACATTGGAGAAAAAGCAGCAATGATAGGGGTACAAGTGCCAACAATATGGATTTCAATGATGGTTCATAAAGGTGTAAAAACTAGTGCAGAATTGCTGATGGTGAATGATTCAATTACATTTTCTTTGCTTCAGATGGTTGGTGAATCGTGATCCTGAACAGTGGTTTGTGGTGGTTGCATGGGGAAGTCACATCGTTGAATGTGGTTATTGATTGTGTTTTGTTCATACCAACGATTAGTCCTGGTGGTTATGGGTTATTGATAGTCAGTAGTTGTTTTTGATGGTTGATGACATGACGATGACTCACAATTGTCAGTAAAAGATGGAAAAGGATATTGACAACAAAACGATGTTACCATGGATTGCTTTTGACCAACAGTTTGATAGGATAGGAGATCTGGGATAGTCAAAAGCAATTCATGATGTAGTTTATATAGCTGCCTAGATAGTGTTGGCCGGCAAGCCACACCCAGGAACTAATTGTGCACAGGCAGTCAGGGAACGAGCTGGTTGATTGGAGGGGGCCATAGCTCATGTTGGGCATGCAGCGGCTCATGGTTGGTAAGGGCTAATGATGCTTAACAATGGTCAACACTGGTTTGTCACTAGCTCATGTTGAGGTAGCCTTCACTGAACAGTGCGAGTCGAAGGCTTGAGTTTCAAACCACAAATTGCCGGTGGTCAGTCATGAGAGCCTACTACGCAGGGACAGCGGGGTTGGCTAGCAATCATTTATCAACATCGGAAGAACCTTTGTCCGAAAATTGTTGTACGCAACTTCATGTTGTGCTTCTCATGTTGCAATAGCAACGTTCGCCATTTTCCTGGTGTATGATTGCCATGTGTGCCATGCAATGCCATGCGTTTCTGGCAAAACTTCACAGTCGTGTCGGGTGCCATGACGAGAACGTTTCCCATGATACTCCATGTCTGGCAAGTATTTCCCTCACCTTTCATTTACTGATTACCAATGTCTATAAAACTACCAAATTGTTTATTTGAATCATGGTAAATCTATTATCTACCAAGATTAAAATGGAGTATTTGGCCCAATCATTACTCATGTAGATTTAGTCCATCATGGTGAAAGTCAATGATAAAATCTAGATATGTTGGTCAATCTAGTATACTCGTTGGAGGATTTGGCTTAATGATTTATAACTCATTTAGAGCATGGCACACTTCATCGTATATTCCATGACTGGTTTGATATCACATAAACAAGTATTATATCGTTTCTAACTAACTACTGTAGTATAGTATATTTCATCACCAACTAGTATTGTATGATAAATAACTATGATAGGACCTGGGTACTGTATAAACACTCTGGGGGCTACCAAACTGTACAGGTATGATGGGATGGGACCAACACTTTTGTAAGAAATCACTTTGGCTAGGTTGCCCCCCCACATCTTGTAAGGATGGATTTCCCCAATAAATCTCGAGTAACATGATTTCTTTTAAGCATTTTGTAGGGAGCTTTCTTTTGGATATGTTAGGAGCTGTCATGTCTGATCAAGTTCAGACTCAACGTGGGCACATCAAGTTGTAGGAGATCATATTCATTCCATTTTGTAGCACTCAACTTTCTTGAGAGGCGCTCGATTCAGCAGCCATATGCTGCCATTTTTGGTGCTCAAACGTTCGACTCAACAACCTTGTGGGCCAGCAACATGGCTGCCCCACCAGGTTGTCCAACCATATGTACCGTTCATGCTTGTCTGTGCGATATTCCAGCGCCTCAATGGTGTCGCAAGAGGCACTGCTGGCGTCACTTGGCAACAATCAGCAAGAATCACGAAGATTCATCGTTCAAATCTAGAGGAACAGCGATGCAAAGCCCAGCAGCAGACGCAGCGGGAATGCCAAAGGGCCTTGGGGCTGGTAGATGAGTAGTGGGTAAGTGGGCTTTTGCAGGATTCATAACGCGATTAGTGATCGTTTTTAGGGGTTATTCATATGTAGATATGTGTGCATATGTATTTAAATTTAAATATAAATAAATAAATAAATAAATATATATATATATATATATATACGTATTGTGAGGATTGCTGAGGAATGATTTGTTTTGTAGCCAACGTGTCCTACAAGATGATGAACACAGGTGAAGGCAACCTGCTTGTTCGAGGAAGGCAGGTGCCTACAAAATGCATGCACTTTTACATGCCCCAGATTCAAAAGCATGTTGGAAATTCAAAGGATCATTTTGTAGAATGTCTTCCCTCGAGATTTTACGTGTTCTTAGGAGCTGGGAACCATCAACTTGTAAGAAAAAAATCATTTGGAAGATGTTTGAATGTACCTACAAAACTGGTTCCCATGTCATCCCCCCTAATACCAATCTGGATAGATAATTTAATTTATAACTAGTATCTCCGGTATTCATGGTCAATTTCAGCCTAAATACCCCAGATACTAGTCATGAATACCCAGATAAAATCATGATTGGTATCCCCGCAGATTATTTGGATATTGGCATACTTACTGATTAAATTTCTTCTTTACTACTATTGCTCACTTATGGTGCCAGAACGATTAATCATGACGAAATATGCCAATGCAGTAACTCTTCCTTGCCCAGCTTGGGTGCGAAGGAGCCAAGCCAACTTTGAAGCCGCTCTGGAGGTGGGATCAGGGTGCTGGTGGCTCTCCATCAATTGATTAATCGATTTCCCACCCAATGAGCCAACTCACTGGGTACCTGGTTAAAACCAGTACCTGCCGAACTAACGAACTAACTAACCAACTATAACGAACTAACTAATTCTTTGAACTAACGAACGAACTGACAAAGTAATTCTTCAACATGCCAACTATAGCTAACTAATCAACATTGATTACAGAACCGACTAGCTAGCCAACTAACGAACTGGCTACGTACAGCAGCCGTGTACCAATCATTTGATCAAACATTTACCAAGCTAAGTACTCATTTGGTGGTTTCTCAACATAGGGGTACCACCAACATAGCTGGTTTACTATTAAAGATGATCAAACTCTTGGATGGCTAGGGGGTACCACTATCTTGAAAAACCATTGGCTAAAAACTCTAAAATCTTAAACTGGCAAACTCACCAACAAGAACCCTAAAAATGATTAAACTCTAAAACTCTAAAAACCTAAACTGAACCACTATCTGCCTAAAAACTCTAAAGCCACTATGGCTAAGAACCACTATCTGGTTAAAAAATCAGGCACCCGGCCAAAAATCTCCATCACAACACACCTGGCGAGGCCGTGGGTATCGAGTCGCGTCCTGGAAGTAGCCAAGAGCAGCAGAATCCCAGAGCCTCAGGCGATGGAGCTACCCCCGAATGCCCGGGGGTCGCTACGGGGTGATGGCAACAGGGTGGAGCCTAGTGCTGGTAGCTGGATGATGATTCAATGTAGATGATGGTTAAGTGGCGGTTGATTTTACTGTAGTATTGATTGAGAGTTGTTAAGATCGGTGAATAGCTTGAGAATACCACCAGTGGTTTCATGAAATCATCACCAGTGAATTTATAGTCATAGTATGACTTCATTTAACCACTAGTGTTACGATGATATCAATATGAAATCACTTGTTAATCGTCTTGTCACACTATTGATTGATCACCAATTTTTAGTGTGATGATTTTCATCCATGACCTGGCTCAAGGAAACAGCCCAGGACATGCACATTGCGGACAATACAGGGAGCCTCCCTAAGCTTTAGCCGTTGGTGAACACACCTAGGGCAACTACCAGGTTGGTAGATATGAATGAACGATGATTGACTGACTGATAGCTGAAGGCGGCGGTGTTGACACATTCATCATGACTCACCATATTCCACCATCATTACAATTGATGACCGTCAGATGTCATGAAGAGCATTATGGCGAAACAAACATCACTAAAGTCACTACACGTCACATCTCATTCGTGGTCGGAAACTCAGCAGGAGACGTTTCGAGGAGAAAATCAATTTTTTACTCGCGAACTTCGCGCACTAGGTGCGTATGTTGTCGCAGAACTTCGAGATTTCGTGAAAGGGAAGATGAAGCACACCCAAGTCTGCGTGAGGAGTAATTTAGTGGCAAACTTCACTCCGCAACTGGCAGTCAACTCAAAATATCTTCCCATGAGCCGGCCATACGGTTGCGACAAAAACGCTATTCAGCGAAGGTACATGCGAGTGGTGGAAGAATGCAGAAGGCGCCATTTGCACAAAAGAAAACATTTGGTAGCGTCGCGCTGCAGCGACAATTTGGAAGCCATGATTTGCGTTGAAACAGGAGAAATTACTATATCAGTTCCTCTCTTGGCGAGGTACGAAGCTACGGCGAGAAGACTGCACGTGAAGCCATCGATATTTGAAGCAATTGTTGCAGGCTCGATCGACGATGAATCCAAGTCATTTGGAGGTAAGAGATATAAAGAGATATACTCAATCTGTGCCTCTTTGACAAGGAAATGGTGTACATTTGAGAGATGGAGTGTGCTGAATGGCCGGAGTTTCGAATGATGTTCCTTTATACACAGAAACTCAAGCAATTTGGCTTGCACGCACCACCTCACGACCCGTGGAGACTGCAACCACATCCTGCCAAGTTTTTACCACTACTGCTTGCCACTTGACACCAGCAATCATCATTAGCCATTTTGAACCATGATTAGCCATCATTCACCCTTCTCAATTACTGTTACCAATCATAATCCATCAACATAAGTTATCCTCATTCATCAATCAGTCATCAATCAATAACCATCCACCATCACAACAAATCCTCCTCAACCATTGTCAACCGTTGTCAATCATCAGTAGTTATCATGGATGATAGTCATTGATCATAATCGTATTTTTTGTCTAAAGCCATCATCCATTGGCACAGGCCAACCAATGTTTTGATGATATCATTTGTAATCTGATTTGCTATCCCCCTATTTGCCATCATTTGCCCATAAGCCATCTCATTACCCATCATGAATCATCATTAACTAACCACCATTATTTATGATTAGTCATCAGTGAGGATGGTTTAATCCCTATTTCGTGCCATGGTTAAATCCTTAAGCATGATTATCATGACCGTGATCATTCTCAGCCATTTCATTTTTGGTTGATTATCATTGTGATGGTAATCATTATCCACGATGATTAAACCAGTTGATCACTTGCTATTATAATTACGAGTTATCGCAAGTTGTCGCAGATGATTTTCCACCGTCCATAGCCATCAACCTTCCTCAGTATAATTATCATGGCAATCATACATAGTTGTCACGAATGATGATAAATGTTTGTGATATGTTTATTAATTTCGAGCCATAGGCCAATGGGCTTAGGGGATGACAAGCCTTCCAAAGTGGTGCCCCCCATTTAGCTAATTTGGGGTAGTTACCACTTGTGGTACATATAACTATGCTTAGGTGGCTTGTGAACCAATTTGTAACCGGGGGGTACCACTCTGTACGATGGTTGCTTAATTCCTAAATGTGGGTTTCTCAAATAGGGAACCACCAAATCCTCCAAAATCTCATTTTTATAGCAAGAAACCATCCGGTATCGTTGGTATATCCCCTATGATTGGTTATCATCCCGTTGTTCATAAGCATTGACATACCTATTGCGAACGATTAACTTGAAAACAAACAACATGAACTATTGTCAACAACTAGCGGTTGTTCCCCATGAACTATTGTTAACTATTACGTATTGTTAGTTGTGAACTATTGTTAACAATTCACTTACCTTAAGTATTGTTAACCACTAAGGTACCATAAATATAATTGATAATAATTCCTTTTATTGGTTTAAACCGCATTACTTTACCTTCTTTTATCAATGGTTATAACCCTGGGTTGCCTCATTAACCCTAGTTATGGTTATTAATGGATCTTTAACATATTATTATGAATAACCTTGGGTTCCATAATTATAGAGCCATTTTGACCCTCAAAATCGGGACTATAAATGGATAGCTGTGATGGGTTGATAAGGATTCGTAATCCCTCTTTTTGTCTCTTGAATGGTCATCCTTGGAGGGTCTGGATGGGAGAGCCTGAACTGGAGGGTTCCGAACCGGGATCACCACAAAGGTCATCAATTGTTATCAAACACAGCCATCCATTGTCATGATGGCTTATTATCAGTGATGATTTTTATCCAATATGATATTATCATTGGTTTATGATTATTGCCAATATATTGATGAGTATTATCAATCAACCCATGATCATGATGGTTATTTGCTCTCATTCCCCATTTCATCATTACTATCAGTGGATTCTGACCCTCCATATAGTTGGTCATAATCCCCATTAGTGGATATAATATCCATTATCAACCCTTGTTTATTAATTTTTGTAACTATAACCCTGGGTTACCTCATTCTCAAACATCGTTATGATTATTAATGGACTATGACTATAATGATTAATAACGCTCAATCCTGTATTGGGTATGTACCAAAATAGTGATACCCCTCAGTTCACCAGGGCTTTCCATTTGGCATTGAAGCGTATTAGAAGCATCCAAAACCAGCTATCATTGGTTGGTTGAAGCCATATAATTTTAACCCAGGATTAATAAACCCCTGGTTGATTAATAGGGGGTATCCCCAACCAAAGCCTTGCTTTCCCTTTAGAATGGTAACCCCCCAATTAATCAACCTGGGGTTTAGCTTCATCCTGGGTTAACATTATATGGCTTTACAACTACCCAGGACTATCCAAAACCCGCTGGGCTTCCCGTTGTGCCGCGAGGCCTCGGCAAGCGACGGACCTCGGCCATGGGCGGCGCATCGCAACTGGCAGGTGGAGCCGGCACCGGATTCGGAGTCCGGGTTCGGTGCGACGCCGGGATTCCGCGGTGAAGCGAGGTGGTTATTTCCCACCAGAAATTGCGGGTATATGCGGATACATGCGGCTTTAACATGGGACTATCATTGCCCATACTATGTGCGTCAGCTCATCCATCGTGGACAAGCAACAAAAACTGGAATACTTGAGTGCCAGCTTGACGGTTCTCAGGTGGCACGCTGTCTCTGTTTTTTACGCTGAACTTTTGTGATTGGAGGGTGTTTTGAGGATCTCGGATTTGAGTTTTTGGAGATTTTGGCATTGTTTCCTTTTAATTTTCAAACGACATTAGTTTGTCTATTAACTTTCTAGATCTGTTTCCTTCTGGCTTGGACCTTTCCAAGCATTCAAACGCAAACTGAAAGAGATCATGTATCATCCTTCCGCATGTGCTAATTGCGTACTCATCATCGCACTGATTGGTTTAGATCAGGATTCCTAACGGGGAACACCAGTGTGTATTGCGTACGTTGACTGGAAAAAAATGCATTTGTTTTTTTCTCTGACGCCAGAATATGACTTAGCATCTGCTGGGGGAGCATCTTTGACAAGAGAGTGATCGAATCCGGCCTCGGGTGCGGATGTTCGGGGGCGAGGATAAGCACTTACTTCCAGGTGGATGAAAGGGAGAAAGCAGACACGCTGGCTCGAGCAGATCCCTGAGGGAGGGACCAAGATGTTTGGTAAGTACATTTACGCTAGGTTTACTGAACATAAATACCAAACATAGATACACCACACATTTGTTTGGTGACATTTATGTACTTACCTCTTGGTATCCCAAAGATGCTTGGCTATGCAAGGCTGATCACTCGGCAGAGTTCACTGCCGGAGTTGCTGTGGGAGAAGACAACCATCGAATTTCACAGACAGCGAGTACCCAAACCTTAGAAAAAATGCTAAGATAAGTTCCCATACCAGAGAACTTAAATTTTGATCAAAGGTATACAACTATAGTCTGTGGTTTATATAGCTTCATGATTGGAAATAACTATGATCAAAAAACCGTTGGTAGGTGTAAAATGCATTTGCACACTTCAAGAATTCCTTTGGTTCTTACATCATGTTGTCGATAGACATTTGGTGGTTTTTCAAAATTGGGGTACCCCAAAATCATCCCAAATTAATCATTGCTGATTTGTTGATTAGTAAAGCAACCAATTTGGAAGTCCCTTATATTTTTCAAACCCCACACTTACAAAAAATGCATTGTTCCGTTTGAGCAATTTTGTTAAACCAATTAACAATTGTTATTTACACAAATTGCTCATTGGTGGTCACCAACCGTTGGTTGTTCCATTGCCGATTGCTCGCTTTTGTGGGTCCTTCCACGCCGTGGTGACATGGCTGCTCTTGGAGCTGCCAGCCAGGTGGTCAGTCTGCGCAGGGGGACGAATACTTTCAGAGGCTGAGAGCCGGGCCGGCGCAAGCGCAGTTTCAGGGTGGGTGGATGAAATCGCTACCAACCTACAGGGAAACCATGGCTTTTTTCTATGGTCAAAAATAGTTAGTAATGGTTAGGAATAGGGGACAATGGTGGATTATACCTATTACCTTAGCTTTTTAGGTTTTTTTTGGGATATGATTGAGTGACCATATGGCCACTAAAGCCGTTAGACTTTTAGCAAGAGACACCCAGCTGCCATCTAAAGTAATTCCAAAAAAATAGCCTGACTGTACTTTATTCGTTGGTGGTTTCAAACCTGCTCTAGTGTCCCTAGTATTTGGGATGATTGGTTTATTGACTTTATATGTTTCTGTGGCTTGTAACCACGAACCAGGAAGAGGTGTATGATTGTATGATAGGGCGATTTCGCGTGATACCTCGTTCCTACAAGAACTATGGGTGATGTAAACATACTGTTCCAGACACAGGTGAATCAGCAACTTTAAAAGCAATGGCAACAACCAGAAGAAAGAACTGCTACCCGGCTATCAGAGTCACTTTCAGATGAGTACTTGTAAATGTTTTGAACGTATTGCTGTGCTCACCATTATTTGTGCGGAATTGTACAGTTGTGTGGGGGATGGTACGAAAGTTTTGCCATGACAACATGTTCAGGTGAATGTTCTCGCTGTCGCTGATGTTTTTTTCCAAATACTTCACACGCACTACTCACACACCCCAGCATGCAGCGCTCCATTTGCTCAATGACAAGTGGCTTAGCGAATTGGGATGCCACACAGCGGCCAAAACATGTGACCTACCAGGTGATTGGACGGGATGCAAGCATCATTGTCCATGAATGAACAATTTGTTGAAATGAGATCATCAAACCAATCACAGATTTATTATGAACCCAGATTGATTAGTAACTAGCCGAACTAGCCTAGATGATGGCAATACGCCTATTAAGTGATCCATTTGGCAGTTACGATTCTGAATTTGCTTAGTGATTACTGATCTTTATCTGCCTGTGGGTCAAAACCCTGTACCCCTGGTTCCCCATCATTAACCATTGTTTTCCCTATTGTTACCAGTTATTATTTCCATTATTGGTTGATTAATATTGACCCATAGCCATCTCAATGAACACTCAGAAAGCCTAGGATTACAAGGGCAACGTTGCGCGCCTTACTGGGCGGTCTCCACCTAACGGTTCGCGTGCCGGCGGGTTCTCCGGTTCGACGGGGGCCTCAGGGTTCAGACTCTGAAGACAGCGATTCGTGGCGCAGAGGTGCCAGGGTGGCTGGGATTTTTGGGGTTGGACATCGATCAGTGGTGGTACCTACTAATGGTTTAACTAGCTAGTCAATGGTTAATAATAGGGGATTACAACTAGCAACTCTAGGGGATATACCAGCTATGTATGGCCATGGTCAAGCAGTTAACCAACCAATGATGAGGGATAATAACCAACAAAACTATAGGGAAAACAATGGTTTATTAAATGGGAACCAGGGGGACTATGTGTGAACTGACTCACTGCCACATCTATGAACCATCCAAGTTTGCCAAGATCAGTTCAATATTCTCAATAGCTCAAAACACCAGTCTTGGGTGGTCGATGTTGATAATGAACATGGTTGATGAGGGTTAATGAGAGTGTATTATGGTTGTGATTATAATTATTAATCATGCTTATAATCAGCAATCACTGGTTTCGTTGATGTGAAAATACACCTGGGAACTGTGTTTTTACCACCAAGGGTTTCCTGTAGATTTTCCCATCAACCAGTTCTGGGATTAATGGGTTCGTCAATAATGGAGTTCGACCCACTGATTGAAAATGCTCTAGAGTTGTCGATTGATGGTAGACGGATCGTTGGTTGCTGGGTGAGTGAATGATTTGTGGTCAATGTGTGGTTAGCAAATGGTAGATCCGTGGTTAGTTGATGCCTTATGATTGATACTTGATCATTTGTCATGCTCAATTGATGGTATGGAGTTGATCATGGTTGAGTAATGGTGAATTGTGGTGAATGTATGGTCAGCTCATGCTAAACAGACGGTTATTGATGATGACCTGGGATTCAGGATTGTAGCCACCTTTCAAACATAGTGTATTGCTGTGTTTCACTCCTTTTTAGATCTACCACATTTTGACACAGACATATGATGGCATATGCTTGTGCACATGTGCACATCCATATGCAGTGAACTGGCATATAAGTGTTCGCCCACATGTACGTTTTTTAGGCACCAGGAGGGGAGGTTCATCCATGAATCCTATTGAGGAGTCAATTTCCTGGAGCTTGATCGTGTGTTTTGCTGTATGGGTAACCCGAAAAATGGTTGGTTTATCACCTATAAATAGCTCATTAAGGATGATTGGGGGTTACCTGTTTTGAGAAACACCCATGAGCTGTCAAGTAGACGTGTGTTACATGGAGACAAGAACGTGTTTTGGACAGGCTAAATGGACTTCAAGCCGATTTTGCATCACTAGAGGGAAGCGTTCTCTGGGATTAAAGTGCTTTGGCCATGTGCGACAGCATCAGGACTTTCCCGTTATGAGACGTGGCGGAAACGCAGCCACCACAGCTTTTCCGGTGCACATGCAGGTAAGGGAGGTGTTCTACTTAGTACGCGAATCATAGTCTTATCATCATTAGATTCATGATTGTGACCTTGATCAATACTGAATATTTGGTGTTGTTTGTCGCATGTTGTACTTCTCCCAGATACTCTGTGTATGGTAAATTTTCCTACATTTACCCATCAAATTGCCCGAATGTAGGTAAGTATATCCACTATCACTACTATGAAGAAAAATGGACATATTCCTATTTGGGCACAACTTTTTTGTTTCTCTTGTTGTTGAATTTGTGCTCTTCCGCCAACTGCCGTTGTAGTGTATGATTGTTGTCATGGCAAATGAACATTGTTTGTTGAGATTCCAAGTATCAAAGTAACAACCAATGGCTGAATTGCTTAACCAATGCATTGGTAATAGTTTGTTTAGTCATCTATTTAGCTAGCTGCTTGAGTGTGGGCAGTGTGAGAGTCCATGGTTCAGCAAGAACCAATAGACAAATTGTTGATGGTCAACATTGATCCTATGTTGGAGAACGAATGATGGTGGTTACGGAAGAGGTTCTTTCAAAAAATGATGTTTGAACCATAGGCCTCGAAGGGCCCCTAAAAAGGGTAGTTATTGACCCTCCAAAACATGGGTTATAATCTTTAAGCATGATGGTTTTGGGTGCCAAGGGGATACATGTCACAAGCAAAAAGCGATGTTCAAGTAAAGGTTAAAATGACACGAGATTTTATTGTGCTACTAAGAAATTATGATATTTGTGGTCATTGCCATATTTTATCATCTTCCTCATCGTCCTCAAAACAAATCCTCACAAATGGAGGTTGGCAGACTCTTTTCCTGTTGAAGGAGTTCCTTTGTTTCGGTCCATGTTTGCGTTTCAGGCGGGGGCGTAGGCGCACCCCGCAGATGACCAGTCACTAGTCTCGGTTGGGATCTAGGTTGGGATGTTTGTTCACCCCTTTTGTAGGTTGGTGGCTTGAGCGTCCCAAATCATGCACGAGTTCTATTATGGTTGTTTCTCAAAATAGGGGCCCCCTAAAAACCATTCGTTGATCATCTAAAAAGTACTGTGTTGGGGACAATTTTGGGGGACCCCTATCCTTGAAACACTCCATATTTGGGTGGATTATAGCTACTACCTTATTTTTTTGGGCTTTTTGGGAGATGATTGATTTACCATATAGCCACTAAAAGTTAGACTTTTAGCGAGGGAGCTAAAAGCCACCAAGATATGAATAATGGTCACAATATTGCTCTGTTTTGTATCGCGAGGTGCCAGCTGGAATTGTACAAACGATCGAAGGCCAGGAATATCAAAGTATTGGCAATCGACAGTGGTATCCTCATGGCTACAAGTGGTGGTGTCTCAAGTCATAGGGGTCCCCCAGTTATCATCCAGTTTTACAACCATTTTTAGTAACAAACCAACCACTTTGAGGAGTCCCCTATTTTGAGAAACCACCAAATATGTTGTCAACATCATTGTGGCATCCCAGCATGGATAAACATAATATACCCAATGGTTTGTATGCATATGCGCTGTTGCCCCAGCACGCACGCACACATGCCCATGGGGGTTCGTCGTGCAGTGGGTTTTGTTTGTGTTTGCTAGAAAATGCTTTTTCCACCTTGACATGAGTGTCTTATGTCCCTATTCTGTTTACTGATCGTTGACATGCCACAGTTTCCGGTATCCTGCTGCTGTGTGATTGTGGCTGACATGGTTGTGTTTTGCTTGGTGGTGGTGGTGATTGGTTGAGGAGGCCATGACACTCGACTGTGACTTGTGAGGACGTCCCAGCTTCAAGGGAAGCTTTTTCTTTAGGGGAAGACGTGTTATAATCAGGGAACCTCCAGCAGGTTCAACCTGTTACAGCCTTCAGGAAAGCTATGACCACTATCAACCATTTGTTTCTGTGCTATTCACCACTATTAGCCGCTGATAAAGATTGGGAAATAACCAGTGGTTATAACCACATGCTATAGCACTCAAATTCCTTAGAAGAATTGGCGTCAATTTGCACGGCCTACCTCGCAATGCAGAGAGGGACTTGGAGCTTGAGGATCGACCGTACGGTTTTTGAAACGATCGTTCCAAGAAACCACAGCAATGGAGCAGCTAAATAAATATATATATATATGTGTATTTGTACACGCATGTATCTATTTGTGTTTGTATATGTATGTATATATGTTTGCGTCTGGACATTCTACTGAAACAACAGCAAATCATGCATCATGAATGAAGGACCGAATTTTGTCAACAAAAACCCAGTTAACGTCAGACTGAAAGCATCAAATTTCTGTAAGGATCAAGGATCTGAGGTGATTTGACCCAAAGGGTCTAAGTCTCCAATTTGATAACGTACTTCATTATCATTGATGATATTGGCCCTTAAGCTCTAAAGACTCAGACCCTTAAGCTTCATTATAATGTACTTCATTATCATGGACTCAGACCCTTAGCTTGACATTGGCTCCAGCATTTTGGGCCATAGCTGCGACATGATAGAATTTCGACTCGGCCACGGTATAGTTCTCCTATCAGCCGACTGCTGACGCTGGGACCTCCAATCACAGCTTTAACAAAAACATGTAATTCAATGTATTTGGTCTATCGCAATCATATCGACCAAATCTGAGTAATACAGGCTGGAACTACCTCAAAGCGTCAAAATACCTCACCAGTTGGGGAGTTGGAGTGCAATACTGTTAGCAATTTTGAGTATCTCACTGCTTGCAACGTGCCGGAGTTGCGCCCGTAACTCTGACAGCAGCTGGAACCTGACGGGGTTCAAAAGGAAATTTATTCAACATCCCTCGATCATTCAAATATGGCTATGGGTCAATATTAATCAACCAACTAATGGTGGTTACCCACCAACAACAACAGGGAAAACAATGGTTAATGATGGGGAACCAGGGGTACAGGGTTTTGACCCACAGGCATATGATCATTTTTGCAAACTTTGATTTGCTGGCACCTTGACTACAATCGATCTAGCCTCCCAGATGGCAAATGGTAGATTGCTTATAGTTGCCAGGAGCTCCCCTAGTTCTCAAGCGTCTCAAGAAACGAAACAAAAACTTGCGTATTGTTTCGGCATGGTTTCTGGACGTTTGGCATACATGATCCACTCGAAGCACTTGTGGCTGATATGCTCTTGGGATTTCGTAGCGTTTTGCCAATATAGCCATGTTGAAAAGCAAGAGACCCACAATCGATTGATGAGAGGAACTACCGCCCAATCCACATCAAAGGGCATGTCGCCGAGCACCGCTACACCCTGAAACCTGATGGCAGCGGGAATGAAAAGCTCCACGTTGCTGTGGAGGGGCATGAACATGAACTCTTGGTGAAGACAGGAGCCGAAGTTGGAAACAGGTACAATCACTATCAACACAAGTTGAAGAATCACCTTCGAGCTATGAGTGCCGTGGCGCGCGGACACGGAAGGCATGCTGACTTGCCATTTGATGAGAACATGTTCATCGACATCGATGTTTTTGCCAAAGCCTTCTTGAAGGACTTCCCGGCCAGAATGAGCATGAGCATCACGATCAATGATCTGATTGCCATCGCGTGCCAGGACGACAAAGGAAGATTTGAGTGTTTGTGTGCTGCTGGTAATTGAATAATTGAGCACGAAGGTTGCTTATGGTTGCTCCGTTGACGTTGAGCTGCCGCGCCGAAAGTTTTCCCGCTGCACGTCCATCTTTAATTTAATCCAGCCCCGCGATGTCTCCGGTTGGTGGAGTTGGGCGGGGCGTTGGCATTGCGGTGACGTTGGTGGCAGGGGCGGCGCTTGTGGTTAGTGGCGGCGCTTGTGGTTGCGGCTCGGCTTGCTGTTTTTGTTGGTTCCTTGGTGGTGAAATGCAGCGTTGTTGCTCAAAACGTTTCAACTGATATGGTTCGATCCGCAAACACCACATAGTCCTTGTCCACGCGCTGCTCACTTCCGCCATTTGTCGGAAACTATTGCGGCGTCATGGTGTTTCAAAAAAATCATTGGCCCAGAGCACCCGCCGGCAAGTTTGAAACGTTTGTTTTTTTTCGAAACAAACTTCATATGATTATGTTTTTGAACCTTGAATTTGGGTGGAGGCGGAGGTGTTGGGTTTTTGTGTTTGCAATCCGTCTTTCGAAGGCATTGGGGTTGGACGAAGCAGAGATTCAGCCAGCCCGAGAGGCAGCGCTTGCTGCTGGGCAACGTTCCGGAATTCGAGGGAATATTGGGCTCAGTTGTGAAGATGCAAGCGCTAATCTAACGAATGTGACGGTTCATGGTCATGAAGGTTGATACAATGCATACTGTGATAGCTGATATTGGTTAAGATTTCTGAATGGCAACAATCAAGTAAGAATATTCATATATATATATATATATATAAAGATATATTTTATATTTACATGTAATATATATATATATATATATTTGTTTTTTCTAACTACATATACCGGAGATGATGATGAAAAAATATAGCTTAATTTTTTTGACAATAAATCCCCGCAATTGATTCGGCAAGTTGGAGCAAGGTTTGTTATGGTGGAAATTTGTGGAATTGTGTTGCTGAGCGTGGGAAAGTTGGAGTGTGTTGTGAACAACCATCCTGAACTTGGGATGTTTAGATCCCTATTTTTGCAAGAATTATTTTTACTAGTATGACTTTGTGTGGTATTAGTATTACCTAGTATGGGTATTCTTTGTAGTTTCTCAAACTAATGCAGGTGCCTCAAAATCATCATTTTTTACCATTTAAAGGGATAAACCAAATATATTTGCGGGCCCTGTGTATGAGAAACGCCCATTTTCGTTACACCAACCAAAGCAGATTTTTTGCACATGGCTATGGGTCAGAACCCTGGTACCTTGCTGATCTTTGCTGAACATCCCTTGGCCAATCTACTTGAACTGTTGGGATGTGACCCCATAAGTTGGTCGGTCAATTTTGACCGTAAATTGTGGTTTCTTCAAAATAAGCAAAAATCTTTGGTATATTACTGGACATGATGATTAGAAATGGACATGGATATTGCGAACGGGTATTTATGGATGATTGGGGGGGTCCCTTATTCTTTGGAGAACCACTTATGATATAATGACCCATCTCACAAATATTGCCCTATTTGAAATTTCACCCGTTGTAAGGTGATCAAAGTTCCCTGGTAGACCAAACTGTTGGGGTAGCTACAGGTTTTGATTCGCAGCGGAATGCTGGGGTTCGAGAGTGGCAGATCCATTGATTTGCTTCATGATTGACTGATTTTCTTAATGATGGTCAATAGATTAATGATGGTTCACTTAATGATTATCCCATTGGCTCACTTAATGATTAATGATTGTCAATTTTGTGATCCAGTGCATGTTTTTTTAATGATTGATGGTTGGTGATGATGGTCAATGATTCAAGGATAACTTCGGTGAAGTAATGAAGATCCTGATGTTTCACGATCAATCGTGGGGAGCAGAAGTCCATACTGGTCATGGTTGATAAAGGTTTCGTAATGTTTCCTGATGGTCAGTGGTAATTCAAATCATGTTCACAAGGTGGGCCCCCAGCAGTTATAAGTTGGGTTATAACCCCCTATAACTGGTAATTAACCCTAGTTCAGTTAGTTATCAACCAACTTATATGTGGTTGGGAGCCCACTTTGCAATATTTCCTGGGAAGATATGAGTTATCTATGGCTGTTGGTGAAACATGGGGGCAAGCGGAACCCCTTCCCACAAGCGATGGGCAGAACGTCAGCGAGGCGGCTGTTGAAGTTGGGCATCAATGTGGAAATCGCAGATCCAGAAGAACATAACTGGTTGGTGGTTTCAAACATGTTTTGTTTGCCCTAGTAATTATTAACAATTGGTTGGTTGACTAATATATTTCATAGGGGTTGAAACCACCAACCAGATAATGATGGCAAACAGATAGACAAATTTGATGTGGGACAAACGAGTGTTTGTGTTCTAAAAGAACCAAGTTTGAGACTGTTTGCTGGTAAATGTCCTTTTCGGGACCACGTTCATGATGGTCATGGACTGTCATTCTTGGTCGGCTCCCGCACATCTCGCTGTGTTCAGCTCAAAGTAGCTTGTGCGATGAAGAAGCAGCTGGGCCAATCAGAATGTTCCAATGAACCACGACGACTGAAGTCTCGACACGACTTGATACAGGCCCAGTATGGGCAACGTGAGGAGTGCAGAGCACAAACAAATTCTGTAGCAATGGTTTCACCATGTTTCACCAGTATCAGCTGTTGAGATGAATCAATTGATCGGGGGGACCTCCAGCTCGACCGCGAGTGACTTGGATACGGGTTGACCCTGTAGAGCCAATGTGTCTCTTCTGCAGTCCTATAGTTCATGTATATATGTCATTATATGGTGGTTTCTCAAAGCAGGGGGACCCCCAAATCATCTTTTCTTCACCATTTACAATACATAATAAATCTTCTTTTTTAGAGGTTCCCTATTTTAAGAAGCTACCATTTGTCACACAAAAAAAAGACCAACTGCGATTGGTGCGGCGCAGAAGCATCACAATGAACCGCATCCTATGTGGCAGTGGGTCAAAACCCCGTACCCGTGGTTCCCCCACTATTAACCACTGTTTTCCTTATTAGTGTTGGGAATTATCCCCCATGAAAGTTGGTTGATTAGCTGCTTGCTGGTATATCAGTATATCCCCAGTATTGTTGCTTATTATCCCCTATTGTTAACCTTTAACCAGCTAGTTAACCATAGTTGTTGGTTGGTTAACTGCTTGACCCAGCTCGCCATGTTTGGTCATTGCTAGCTGCCATCCATCTGCAAAACCGCTGCGCCATGGCTGCCTGGGAGCTCAGTGTTTGGCTGCGCCGCTGCGCCATGGCCGGCGTCAAAAGAAATGGCGATGCCGGTGAGTTGCAGTAAGAGACGCGACGTATATGTATTTTTTATATATATTTTGTTTATTCATATTCATATATATATTTCAAATTTACATACATATATATATATATATACTGTATATTTGTTTATTTATTGAATGATTTGTTTATTTATGTGTTTATTTATTTATTTGTTTATTCATTTGTTCATTCATTTATAGAGAACGGTTTCTTAAGCCAGGACCTGGGGATCCGCAAAATCGTTGGTTTATTACTGCAAATGGTTAATCGACTGGATGATTCGGGGGGGTTCCTCCTTTGAGAAACACTCAACTCAAAGGTGAATGCATTGAATGTTGTTGATTTTGAATGTCAATATGTTTTGTGTTTAAAGCAATAGTCTAGTTACTTCTGTCATTATTGTTTAGTGGTACTATCGTTTTGTTTACAGATGTTTGGAGTCTTAGAGGTTGCGAATGATAGTGGTTCATCGACCACTGTTGGTCTGATGAACCTGGGTAGGCAAGCAATGTTGGTGAGCAAGTCTAGATGTGAAATGAATTGATATTGATAGGCGTATTAGCCGCAGTTCGTTGTGAAGCAATGCTAGTCTGAGCAAGCCCAGGTTTTCCATGATTCATTAGAAGCTGGCACTAAACAACCATAAACGTCATGCCCATACAAAAAACACGCTCACAACTCATTAGACAATCACGATATACCGATGGTACACCAATGGTATATAGCCAGCATCATAATCCGATTCACAGATCCTTTTGTAATCGCGGACCCCAACCTTGCGTGTGATTGGTTCATGATGTTGTTGTGTCATGAATCTCCTTGGAAGCCATTAGCCGAGAATCCATCCATTTCGGTTGGCAACTAGCCATTTAATCGTATTGAATGGTAGCCATGCACTGGAATTGATCAGAATACAATGAGTATGAACCAAACAATCAATGTCATTGCTTCTAACAAGAACAATCAATTGATTGGACTTGATCATAAACCAACAACATGTTTGATTTGGGATGTGGTTTTGTTTGTTTTCCCCGAAATAGGTGAATTGCTTCCCCTGGGAAGTTCTAGTCCTGAATTGTGAAGTGTCAGTTCTTTTTCACTAGGCAGGTTCTGATGGAGCAAGATCTATAGAAGATCTATAGCTGATAGCTGGTTAGAAGTGCATATACATACAGCTTCATGTGCATATGATTTACATTGAGGTTGTTTGAATATGCACACAAAATACATTTGTTCATTTGTGTTCGTTTGCATGAATATATACACAATTATTCCTTTACATTCACTTTTTGATTCAAACAAAATACACATGTACAGAATTGCATAATACATGCAGGCAAATTGAGGCACAATTCGATGTCATCATGTGTTGAACCAGTGTCCCAAATTTGCAAACGCGTATCTCCAGTTGATTGGAAATCGCTGTCAGCAAGTGATGTGGATATGTTTGTCAAACCCCAAATCCAACAGCTTAATGACTGTCTTCATACAAAACCCATCCATGCTTTGAGGGTATGAAGTCATAAGCCCCAGTTGAATTCTGATTTGGCTAACATGTTTTGGGAGACAGTTGCTGTTCATGATAGAACTGTGTTTGTTCGTTGGTACCTTCTAAACAACTGTGATTTCCCACTGACTTAGATGACCATAGTAGAAACTCTATTAAAGAATATAGCCTCATGGCTGCTGTAGTAAAGTCAACCACTATCGATCAATATTACTGATCATCAATGATCATCCAGCCTTGCTATTATGCTATTGTCATCAACCACTGTCAAGGATTTTTGAGCCTCATACATCATGAAACCAACTTCATCCAGCGGCAAACATCACTGTGTACATCATCACCAATCAACCATCATCAAGCAAAGTACTTCAAGCCATTATTCAGAAAGACCGTGAAGTAAATGTCATTTGTGGTGGTCATGGTAACAGCGCACTTGCCACGTCATTTGTTTTTCTCATCACCTTCAATAAATGGAGGTATCCCTAAACCAATCCCAGAATCATTTTTGATATTTTTGTCAACCTGTCACCAAGTCAACCAAAACTGTCAACCGTCACTGACCACCATGAAGTATCATTCACCACCTTTTTGTCAACCCTGGGCATCATTAGTCGTTATTAAGATGAATGTAACCATCCTTAAGATTCATCACAATGGTGGGCCCCCGGCCCCCAACCACTGAACTAAGTTTGTTTAAAACTGACTCAACGAGGGGTGATGTCTAGCATTTAATGTTGGTTTCTCATTAGTGTAACCCCCCCTAAAGTAATGAAAATAGGCATGAAACCAACAGGTAGATACTAATCAGAAACCAACATTATAGGGGTAGCCAACTTACAACTGCTGGGGGCCCACCGTTGGTTGTGCTGTGCTCCAAGGTGAGACGCGGCCGCCGCGGCCTCGCGCCCTTGGCTCAAAGAGCCAAGATCCTGCGAGGGGAAGGGACCATCGAGACGCTTGAAGCGGCCATGGGAATGGCGGTGCTGTGCGGGAATGGCGTCATTGCAATATGGCGAGGGACCGGGTCAAGCAGTTCACCAACAATGGTGACTTATAGCTGGTTTAGCTGGTTAATAATAGGGGATGATAACTAGCAATTATAGGTAGATCTAGGTAGATGTGGCGAGCTGGGTCAAGATTAATCAACCCATACTTGGGGATATAACCAACAAACTCATAGGGAAAAGAATGGTTAATGATGGGGAACCAGGGGTACAGGGTGAACTGACCCACTGCCATATCTATTTAATCAAATTGAAACCGGTCTATGCGTTGACAACTCCCTTGCGTTTGTTTCACAAAGGCTTGCGGCAACCTCTTGGATCTCTGGGCGCAGCACTAATACAATTTCAACATTAGGGTTGAGGGTTCGAGGTGTTTTTCAAACCAATTTGGGGACTCCTAAAAATATGGTTGGTTCCTGTACAAGGCTTGCATGGGTTTGATTTGAGGGAGGTCCATATCTAAAAAATCATCATTTTGGTTAGAGTTGATGACTGTGGTTGAGATGCTGATCATTTTTTTCATTGGTTCGTCGGTGAATGGTGGGGAATACCATGGTGAGAAAAAAAACATGATCATGTTGTTTTGATCAATGGCGGGTAGTCACGACTAGCCATGATGGTTAATAATGGTTGGGGTTGAGGATGAGGTGGTGAATGATGGCTAGTGGTGGTTAATATTGTGGTTAGTCATGGTGAATGATGGCTGAATGCTACGGTCAATGGTAGTGAACATGTGGTTAA
Organism: Symbiodinium kawagutii; assembly: GCA_009767595.1. Taxonomy (NCBI): domain Eukaryota; class Dinophyceae; order Suessiales; family Symbiodiniaceae; genus Symbiodinium; species Symbiodinium kawagutii. The sequence continues at coordinate 133,992 of VSDK01004803.1, read as the reverse complement.
TATTACGGTCAGGGATGATGAATGCTGGCCTATTCTACGGTTGATGGTTGTGAATTGTTGTCAATACTATGGTTCATTGGTTGATCATGATGGCTAGTGGTTGAGAACTGATCATGGTTGCAACGATATGGTATGGTATGGTATGGTACGGTATGGTACTGAGAATGGTTACAATAATGATGATGGTTTTTAGTATGTAACCATTACAATCACAATCGTGATTATATTACTACCATTAAAAATCATCATTTTGACGGGTACTATTACTACCATTATTGTAACCATTCCCCTTATGGTAGTAGTACCCCTCAAGCATGGCAGTAGCGGTACAAGTCATTGGATCATTTGAGGAACCGCGGCAACCACCAAGCTGCCCACGCGGTCACGCCGCCTGTAAAACCTGTAGGTTTTGGAGGTTCCAATTTCTGTGTTCAGAGGTCATTAGTGGTTAGTTAGTGGCTAATTAAAGGTTCGCTAATACGCCACTTTTAACAAATAGAATAGGTTCTCAGTGGTTAATTAGTGGCTAGTTAAAAGGTTCACTAATGCACGACCTTTATCAGTTCACCACTTAAATTGGCCACTAAAGTTTTTTTTTTCAAACGTAAATGCAATTTATGAGTAATTAAGAGGGTTCATTAAGACATGCACATTTTAGCTACCTCCCGGGTTGTCATTGCCGACGGGCAGGACAAACAAAAAATGGAGGTCATGGTTCTACTCATGATGTTTATCAGTGGTTACTGCATGCTTGTGATTTATAGTCAATGATTGCGTGTGTTCAAGATGTTTGCAAATAATCAGCAGTTAATCAAATAGTCAATTTCATTTGAAATCAACAGTTCACCTTCATTGTTCAATTTGCTCACGATTGTTGATATATGATTAAGAAATTGTGTTTTGTCATTGTCATCATATCATCAGCAATCAAATCAGTAATCATGAATCATATCATGTTTTGTTGCTGATAATGATAGCTAATACTATATTGTTGAATTGATTCAATATGGTTATTGTTTTACTATAATCAACTATTGTCATACTACAATAACAGATAACTAATCCTAAGAGTATTGCTATACCTTTGTTTTGATGATTTGTTGGTTAACTCTAATACTGATAACAATAATTGAATATCAATAATTGATATTCAACATGGTTATTGTTTACTATAACAACTGATCAATGATGGTGTTTTGTTATCGTGGTTATTCTTCGCGGTCCTCACATAGCCATTGGTTAGATCATCTCCTCACCTCCCTGGGGGCGGCGTCGAGGATGGTGAGCAAGGCCTTGGCCATGCAACAGGCTGGCCGAGATGTGATTCGTATGGAGGTGGGGAGATGCGGCTGGAGTGGTAGTTGAGGGTTTCATATTGTAAAGTCTTAGTGTGTATATACATGTTTCAATGTAAATAAATAAATATATATATATATATATAAATATTATATATAGATATTTATGTATGTATATGTATGTGAACAAGAGTATTATATTTAGAATCAGACACATATGGATTTAGCTTTGTATGCAAACATTGGATAAAGCGTTCATTTTAAAGACATGCAGGTGAATCCTGGTTTTGTAGAGAGGTATTACTTGTTTCGTTTGTTCGTTTTCACATAGATGCCTTTCTATCACCATGAAGTATGATGACGATGTTTTGTTCGCAGTCGCACCCTTCAGCTCAGGAGTATTATTTTAATATAGTAAACCAGCTCATACGTCGATGTGGTCAGTTGGTAGTTCAAAAGAACACTAGGTCTAGCAGCCGGTTGATCAATTTACGACCCGATACTACCCCAATAATTTGTGGATATCAATAGGTCTACCCTACAATGCTCAATAATCTCAAGTAACAAATTATCTAGCAATAGATCTACTTATGGTAATACCCTATAGTACCTAGATCTATCCTACCCTGTACTGCCTATATCTACCTATATCTACCTATACTGCCTCGATCTACGTATACTACCTAGGTCTACCTACATGGCAGTGGGTCAAAACCCCGTACCCCTGGTTCCCCATCATTAACCATTGTTTTCCCTATAGTTTGTTGGTTAGTATCACCCATAGAATTGGTTGGTTAACTGCTTGACCCATAGCCACATATAGCTGGTATATCCCCTATTATTGTTACTTATTATCCCCTATTATTAACCATTAAAACCAGCCAATTAACCATATAGTGAATAACCAGCCATTATAATCAGTCTCATCTGCCTATAGATCTACCTAGATCTGCTCTACTTCATTTCAGCTACTCCGACTTTCGATGTGGCCAGGTGGGTGATCCCGACTTTGCCACGCCGAAGCATATCACCGCACGGACGCCTCAGCCAGTGGCAGATGGCTGGACGGTTGAGGTGCCCGTGTGGCGGTTTCTCCAAATAGGGAGCCCCCAAAAATGGTTCGTTTATTACTATAAATCTGATCAATAGAGGATGATTTAGGGGTACCCCTATTTTGAGAAACCACCATGTGTTGGAACCTAACCCGGAAGCTGCAAATGGCTATTTTCTGTAAGAAAACCAGCTATCAAAGGTGGCTTTGAGGTAATCACCATACTAGTGGCGATGACTGTTTGATTCAATGATTGATGGTGATTGACGGTATGGTTAATGATGATTAACGTTTGATTTAGTTTGTCATCGCTGACTATGAATCACCATGTTGCTAATGATGAACGGTGACGTATGTTTGATTTCATGATTAATGGTGATGAATGTAGTGGTTGATGCATATGAATGGTGATTAAATGTTTCATTTGATGTTTGATTGATTTTATCGCTATATCAATCGCCATATCCACTCAACACTACTAAGCACTATTAATCAAGATTCACCTTTGTTAAAGACTAGATATCAGATTCCTCATGTGGCAATGGAAACATGTAATTGTGTTGATTTTAGGTAAAAGTGATGGTCCATCTTGATTAATCCTGTGCAAAACTCTTGGTCAGTGATAGCAATAGTTGATCATGGTGAATGGTCGGTTCCATTGCAAAGCGGGTTCCCAGTAGGTTTACGTAAGTTAATAAACAACACGACTGTGTTCGTATCTAACATATGCGGTAGCAGTAGTAGCTACCCTAGCTACAAGATGGAGCTTGGAAGGGGTTCGCACTGTATGGGGTGATGATTCTGAACAATAGCCATTTGTCACAGGTGTTTTGCTGAGCAATCTCTATAAATCCCAGTCCCATGAGTGGATGATTATCTAGTTACGAGACTAATTAGAATCAATAAGCATATCAATCACGAACATGATTGCCAGACAATCATGAGGCATTCAACAGGATCACCAAAGATCGAACACCCTCAAACCACTGGTTGCATCAGTCTACTCAGCCATGAGCCAGAATAGCATCCCGCAGCATGATCTCACGATATAAAAAATCCCTGGATGCGCCTTAAACCTGACAATTCAAAATTTGCTTACTGTCAGGTTTTTGAATTGTATCCCTGGAATGTCAATACTGTCAATCCCTGGATGCGCCTTAATCCCTGGAATTCCTTGTGTGCTTTCCAGGGTTGCATACTGAGAATGTGCTGAAAAACCTTGGACGCACACAAGGAGCCCTTCAGCACTGCATGGTCCATGTCCCAAAAAGATATGTGCCAAACCTTCGGCAGAATTTGACGGCACTGGTTCTACACTTACATGTTTTCAGCCACGGCTTAATTGGTTCTATGTTTTTTTTTTCTATGGCTCAAATCAGGAACTTGAAGCTTCAGACGGACACAGCTGGATGGTCCGCTATGTAACTATCTCAGTTTGAGCGAATCAAACATCACAATTGCCTGGGCAGGGAGCGATGCGTTCTAAAAGCAGCAGCTGGCTAACCAGGCCAGACACTTCACGAACAAGATATCTATCTATGACTAAGTATAACCAGCCAACCTTGACTTAGTAACTAACAAACCTTCACTAATTCTCACTAACTAGTTCTTCTATGGCTAAGTATCAGTACAAGTGACCCAATCTAACTCACAGATCAACAAAGAAGTGACCAACAGAGCCGTGTCCAGCAAGCGCCATGCCTTCCCTGCTGGCGGATGCTGCGGCTTTCGATGCTTTCCACGGCCGAAAAGCCATTGTGACTACGGCCTTTCTGAGCCCTGGCGGAACGGTGGGGCAGCGCTTGCTGTGAATGGTCAGATCCAAGATGGGCCCCCGGTACGGTATAAGTTGGTGAAGTTAATGAGCCATGAAGGTGACTATATGGGTTAACTATATGGTATATCAATTACCTATATGGACTACTGGTATATTGGTTAACTATATGGGTTATTGTTAATTATGATATATTATATGGTACTATATGTTAACTAATGGTTATTGAGCAACCTCATAATATGGTATATCAACTGCTCATGGTAACTATATGAGTGAGTTCAAGCCATAGGGGTACCCCCAAATCATCCCATGTTAATCATTGTTCACTAATAAACCAGCCATTTTGGGGGATCCCCTTTTTGAGAAATGACCATGTGAGGAATTATGATTAATTCAACAATATAAGTATATGATTACATCATCTATATTACTATAAGTTAATGAGTTGATAAACCATTTCATTGTATAGTCATATTTGCCATTAGTATGGTAGTTACCATAGTGATGTTCGCAAACTTAGCTAACTATGGGGCCAGACCATGTGTAGATGGGGATGGATAGATGACGGATGTAGATAAAAGAGACAACATGTGACTGTGATAGAGATGCAGCAGACCCAGATACTGTATGTATTGTGGATGATATATCCCAACATTTGCTTCTGAAATGACCCACTTTGTAGGTCCAGTGAGTCAAAATGTTCAAAAAGTTTCATTTGCTCAGAACTTGGCTGTAGCGTTTGTAGGCGTACTTCTTCAATTTTCTGTGTGGCTTTTTAAAGGTCAGGTAGTGGTAGCTGGGCAGGTACGATTCATGACTCGTCCTAAAGGTTGGTGGCAGTTGTAGCAATTGTGAATCATTTTACCACCACTGTTGCTTCTTGATTGACTATTATCCTTATGATTTATGATCAGCAAGGGGTCCCGAGAAACCATCATAGATAATATTCCGGTATTCGTCAGTAAAAGATCATAGTGCGTGATTCATTCAAATAGCTGGACAGGGACATACTAGACGTCTTGTAATTCATTGCTAGCACGAATCACATCAGGGTTTGGCTGCAGCATTGTGCCGCGTAGTGTTTCGGAGTTTCCCGTGCGACTGATGGCAACTATCGAATTGTGACCTTGACGGTTCCCGTCGTCAAGATGGAAGCAGTCGAGTCATGACGCTCCTGCAACAGGATTGGAAGCAGGTCAAGAAAGTGTGCAAGGCCAAAGGTGGTTTGCTGCTGCCTGGGCAGCTGCAAGGGCAAAAAATTGCAGAAAGGCATGATCAAGAATTTATTGCGCAGTACAAAGCCCCGCCCAGTCATGACGCCGGCTGAGTCATAAAAGCTACGACTCTGGAGTGTGAGCGGGCTCCAATGTGAAAAAAAACTATCCAAGATTGAAGAAGCCATAGCAACCTGCAGCGGTTCGGGCTGCGCGCATCAAAGAGAAGTTGGGGCCAGCGGGTTGTGTGCTTCCGCGGCTCGTGCCCCAGAGTACAAGCCACCAACTTTGCGAACAGTACCAGCTGACCCAGCGACAAGGCTTGGGCTATTTAAGCACCAAGTTTTTTGCGAGGAATGGCGCGGACAATGTCTTTATGTTGCTTCATGTTCAGGAATGTCTACGCAGGTGAGCGTAGATGATGTGATCCCCATGAAATCGGTGATGTCCTACCCTACGTGTTTGTTTTTGCGGGAGGGAGTAAGCGGATGGATTTGGATCCGCGTTGTGGCGGGTGTATGTGCGATTTGTTCAGTCATCACTGAAATAGCATCAATCACCAAGAACCGTTATCGGTTAGCCATTTTCAAATTGTATATTGAGTAGCCATTCTCAAATTTAATTAACAATAATTATAAGTAGACCATCATGATTTAGTATTGCAACAGTTGTGTCACAGTGGGGGGGGCCTTCCACAGTCACATCGATCCAAGCTGTTTGTTTCGGAGTCCTTGGAAAAGGGCTGTGCCTACCGTGCGCCCGGAAACATTCCCAAAGTGTCCAGGATTGGTGACGTTCCATTTATGCTTTCATGCCAGGCTTTTGAGCAGCAAAAAAAACCAGAGGTTGATGTCAAAAAAACGAGTCAAACAACCGCCTGTCCCCCATTCTGATTTGTTTTGAAAAGATGCTTAGTGTTGATTGTAGACGGTCATCCATGTTCAACCATGTTGGTTAAGTTATGTCTACTCATGATTCTTAAAAGAATGTGATTGTTCAGGCTGCTCCTGAGTACTCATCATGGTACCTGTCAATCCTTGATGATCACTTGGCTTTGTGTCAGTTCACCCTTAGTCCCCCTGGTTCCCCCATCATTTCCCATTGTTTTCCCTATAGGTTGTTGGTGATGAGCCACCACTATTGATGGATAAAGCCTTGACCCGGCTGGCCACTTGTTGAATGGTCAAGTGGCGTGGGTGAAGGACACCGGCGGAAGCCGGATCCAGTCCCAGCTCCTTTCCGCGGCGGGTTCGTGGCACTGGTTATGGCATGTGTGTCTTGGTGATCGAGCTGGGACGGATTGCGGTGGTGCTTACTAAACAGCTACAAGCGCCAGGTTTGATCATGGTTCAGGTTCGTCATGTGGTGGTTTATCACAACAGGGGGCCCAAAAAGTGGATGGTTTACTAGTATAAATGGTTTGTAATGGATGGATGAGGGGTACTCGTACTCCTATTTTGAGAAACACCCATTTGTACTTATCATAGTGAACGATAAGGAAGAATAACAGGAACAGGTTACGGAATGGTCTATCATGGTGATTTTCTGGGAGATAATGACCATCAATGATCGATGACATAGTGATGAATGGTTGGAGATCTGGTGGGTGATCAACAACGACCAGTAGACATTGGTTTATGGCATCCCAGAAATTGGTTTGTGGTTAAATCTTTAGGAAAGCCCTTGGTGGTTCAAACAGCCTGGATTCCCAGGACGATTTTCGAAGCAACCAACCCAGCGAATGGTTTCTCCACCGCTGACTGACCTTGCTCATCGATTGAAGGGCACCATGGCTACACCAGCTGTTGGGATTTGTGCCAATCGTTCTTCGCTGTGATTCCTGTAAGTTTGCCAATCTCAAATTCCTTGCATGACAATCAACAAAATGGTAGGGAATGCAACGTCTCATTCAGGTTTTCCTTGTCGAATGCCATACACGACTGTTGCGGCTCGGCACATTCATGATGTTTCATAAATTCTAAACTTTTAGGAGGCCGCGAAAGATTTGTATGCTTCGGTTTGAGAACAGAAATGGCAATGATATTGCGAGAAATGTTTGCTTGGGTGGGTCTCACATAGCATGAAGTGCCAACTTTGAAAACAACATGTGGTGATTGATACAGAAATTTCATGTTTCTTCAGATTGAGGTTTTCATGTCGACATGTCAGAAAACACAATGACTGCTACAGACTTGGATGTGCACTTGGGTTTCTCAGGGATACCACAGAACCCATAAGATGGACTATAGCCCCTAGAACCATGGTAGCCACTCGTTCCTAAGTGAAGGTTTCAACTAGTGGGCCACGCCGGTGCAAAGACCATTGCAGCTGGGTACCTCAGCAATCAATGATTAATCAACATTGATGTTGATTCAACAATAACCCAACAACAACGTTGTTGAAGCACTGGCACTACTTCACAACCTCAGACTTCGCGAATGGTTGGTTCGTGGTTCTTCAGTGCACTGCGTCATTATCCCGAGTTGATCCCGCACATCTCCCATCAGGCGATGGGGTCATGGGAGACGATAGAGTACACGTGACGGTGGATGCGGGGAACATGAGACTTGTTGTGCAGCTGCTGATGTCCAGTTGGTGCCCAATGATGACGCAGGGCTATGTCCATAGCCATGGTGGTTCAGTTCACCATTATTAAGACCTGGAAACCACCAGTAACTTGAGGGGAGTACATCATTGTCGGACAAAGCCACATGTCGACATGGTTGGTAAGGATGGGATGGTTATATTCATGAGAATACCTAGTTGGTAGTTTCACAGATTTGTGCATTCCCCCCAATATGTGGGTTGCTGAGGTGGTCGACCAATATTTTTTGAATGGCTTATAGCCATGAATCAGTATAGGATGATTACACGAAACTATACATCTTCTGGATGATAACACTACAGCGATCTATATGTTCTATCTATAAATTGTTGCTAATGCTGATGATATAGTTAGATGATTGCATGAAACTACATGTTCAGTATGGATGGATGGAATAGGATGTTTACAAGACACTATGTTTCATGTTTCAAGATGATCGTTCAAATCATTACACAAAATAATGATTCTGGTTGGTAATAGCGGCTAATGGTTCCTTACCAAACCCAATATTTTGTTAGCGGATTCGCTCATCAGATGATAATTTCCGCTAAAAACCGCCAATAGATCTGAAAGATTACTGGGCTTAGCAGGGGAGCTGGCTACACAACTACATACCTAGTTCGAAGTTTGCGTAAGCTAATGAGATTTCCGGTTGGAGTACACTGGAGTACGTATTTTCCACGTAATTTAATCGCCAACAATGTCTTTAGTGGTAGTTTCCAAACAATCCCCATGTACGATTCAATCAATAAATTGAATTCTATGTTGACACAGCAACAGTTACCATCAACTATGTAACAATTAGTGAGTGCTTATTTGCAATGATTAGATCATCAAACATCAGCAATTCAACATTCATGAACCAGAATAAACTATCAAAATCAACCCTTATTGCCCATCATTGTGAACACTAGTTTGGCATTGTAAATCATTTCTCAACAATCAATCCACCACCATTTGTTTTTCGATAAGAATTATCAGGCTGAATCATTAAGATTTATTTCTGAACACTTTTTCACTACTTAACCATCGATTAAGTCATTATGATTAACCATTATTCGTCACTATCAATCACCATATTTTTTGTTAGCCATTACTATAATGAACCCCTTTTCGCCAATGGAAAAAATATGGATTACTATAATGGTTCACCTTATCATTAACTATCACGATTATTGATTATTGTCAATAGTGACGAATAATGGTTAACCATTTCTTCTTAATATTAACAATTATGGTTAACCATTTTTTGTTAGCCATTAATGATTAACCATTATTGTCAACCATTTCTTCATGACTATCTCACGCCACTGGTTCTTCAAGGAGATCCTTGATCCTGGACGGCAAAGCGACCAACGGATTTGTGCAGTCGCAAGTGAGGTGACGACGTGGGGTCACGTGGCCATCCCTGGAAGCCGTAGCAGTGGGCCATTTATATATCCCAGATACTCCAGGATGGTATGGTAGTCATTTGGCTATGGGTCAAGCAGTCAACTAACCAATTTCATGGAGGATGATAACCAACAATTTCATAGGGCCATTGTTTAATGATAGGGAAACTAGGGGGACTAAGGGTGAACTGACCCACTGCCATTTACCTTCAAAACTGGGTCATGTCATAGGTGAATGTGAGGAAGTAATACTATACATGGAGTATGTGGATCATGGAAACACACCATGCATAATGATTATCTAGCTGGTGATTCTCAGGGAGCTAAGGAGCCAGGGGTATCCCTAAATCCCTTTAAAGGGGGAGCTAAAGAGCTACAGGGAGTGGTGAAACCAGATGGTAGTTATGTATATTAAGGTTGAAAGTCGTCAGAATGAGTTGGTCGATATAGCAACAAGAAATATGTTTGTCCACAGGTACTAATATTGCCACCCATCTTGAATTTGCTCATACTGTTTACCCGTCATGTTGCCATCAGTCACCATTGTTTACCATCTTTAGTCGTCATGAACCAGCAGTGTTATCAGTGTTGGTCACCAGTTCTCCATCATATGAATAAACAAATATCAACCATGGGCAAGTGGGAGACATGTCCGATTGCAGTGAACCATTTTCAACCATCATTTCTTCGAACAAAAATCTAGTGAATAATCCAAAAAAAAAGACATTGAAATGATCATTCATTTATAAAATGACCAGACTTGTTTTATTCGAAACAAATCTGATTTCCACTTTTCCACTTTGCTGACGAGGGCTAAGCGCCCGCTGGCAACGACCGCCAAAAATCTGGGGTGAATCTTCGTGGCGGTGGAGACCGGCCCCGCCTGGCACCCCTCTGCCAGGTGCAAAGGGAAAGCGCCGGACTTCTTCATGGGCAGCGGCCCTGCAGCAGTGCGCAGTGCGGAGCAGCGCTTGTCCATGCGGCAATTGACGTACTTTACGGTAGGATCAATGGCTTAACCGATGGATTAAGTGTTGGTTATTGATGGCTGATTGATGGGTTAAATGGTGGTTATTTGATGGCTGATTGAGGGGTTAAATGGTCGTTATTTGATGGGTCAATGATGGTAAGTGATGATGATGGTGATGTTTAATAGTTGTAAATGATGATGGTTTAAGTTGGTTGATGACGGTCAATGATGGTTAATCGTCGATTTTTATTTATCCCAACATTTACCTACAAAATTAATACTAATAAGGGTCCATGATGGTTATTTGAAGTTTGGTGGTCAGTTGAAGGTTGGCTGATGGGTAATGATGCTCAGATGTTATGGTGGATATTCATCCCAACAACTATACAATGACCCATTTTCGCCGATACATGGCTACCATACCACTAGAGTATTTGGAAAGATATGCACTAGCTTTCAGGTCATTTTCTAATAATTTGACATCACATTTGTCCAAGTGGCTTTCGGATCCACATACTATATTTAAACACATAAAATATCAAATTAAATGAATTCATACATAGCTGCCATCCATCATCCATTCACCATCACCAAAAAATCAACGCAGCCAAGCCAAACCGACCAAACCATCCCAACCAAACCAAATCATCCCAACATCCATTGACCATCATTTATCATCCATTCATCATCCATATCCACCATCATCCAACATCCATCCATTCACCATCCATCACCATCCATTCACCACCATCCTTCGTCCCAGGTTGCGATGACCCTCTGATCCGCTCCGCCTGGCATTGTGACCCCGACACCGGGCCCGGCTCCGCTGTCGCGTTCCCCTACGTGGCAGAGGTGCTGGGGCGCCTGCAACGGCGCTGTGCCGGGCACGCCATGGATGTGCTGATGTTGGGCCACTCGGCAGGTGCTGAATTTTGCCCGGTCATAAGGAGGGAACTACAGAGGGGTTACCCCAATTCAGAGTGGCAACTTAGCTAATAGATGGTTTAGATTGTAACCAGTGGTTCATAAGAGTGGTTCATAATGGATTGTAACTAGTTACCCCAGTTAAAGCCTAGGGCACCAGTCTGTAGATAGAAGATCTAGTTGTTGGTAATTAAAGAAAAATAATGTCCGCCACATTGGGGGAAACTTGTTATCACAGGCAATCACAGCATCAGTCACATTTGATTTGGAACCAACAGTTGTGATAAGCATCAACCAATCACGCTTTAGGAATAACCGGGATCTAGTTGGTCCAATTCTCGTAAATCACTACCAGCAATAGTTGGGGGAACCATTGGCCAACAATCCAGCAAAATAGGGACATGACATGAGGAATAATTTTGTCTCGTTGTCGGCTAGTGGTGGTTTACCGTGGTTGAAGTTCTAGTTTGCCATAATGTCAACCCCGGATTAATACACCCCTGATACGGTATCCCCTAAAAACCTTGGTTTCCCATTAGAATGGTAACCCCCCCAATATGCGCCTGCCATGACTTGCTTTTGTTTTCTTAGGGTTCTGCCAAGCAGCGCCCCACTCCACAAAATTGCACAGTTGTAGCGATTTTTTCCCAGCTTGTCCAGAGAGACTGGACGCTGAATTTTGCACCTGGGGTGGGCAACTACCAACCAGTCAGTGCTTTTGTCGAGTCGTTTTTTCATGTTAGCTTTGTACAGGCAGCCAGACCTGTAACTTGTGACTCGTACCTACTTGATCTTATTTTGTTCAACTTGGCCTGTGTCAAAGAATCACAGCGATCTGTTTTCACTTCAATGTACTTATCTAGATGTTGGGGAAGTTTGCAATTTCCCTGGCTTACTTGTGTCGGGCACCCCCCCAATTAATCAACCTGGGGTTTATTAATCCGGGGTTAACAGTAGTTGATACACTCTGATGTTCTCTCAACGAGAATAGTCGTGCGACCAGGTGAATTTCTAAACTGGTGAAGTCCTTGATTGTGGTTATAGCTGTTGGTAGTGGTAGATCCAGCTCTTAAGAAGCCACCATCCGTTGAAACCAATACCGGGTGGATGAAATCGCTAACTACTGCCTTAGATTTTGCTCCGCTTTGTTGGGATATGATTGATTTACCACATAGCCACAAAAAGTTGGACTTTTAGCAAGGGATCTAAAAGCCCTTAAGAATAGTCAGGTGGTCGTCATTTACCATCACGTATACGGGGATTCGTGGATCTATGGATCCATCACTGGTACTGTGTTTGTGACATGGGTCTCTGAAATTGGCCAGCTTACCGAGAGTATGTCCAGCTTGCCAAGTGGTCCCCCTATCAGCACAAGAATGAGCAATGGTTCATGGCCACTGATTTATGGTGAACATTCTTGCGGACAATCGCTTCTTGCTGACTGATTGTGCTTAGTGATGGTCAACATAATGGTCAATGATGGTTGACATTCGTGAACCATGAAACTTTTTCTGAAGAATTCCGAAAGATTATTCTGAATCCTTCAAAGGTCACTAGGGTTCGTCCAAAGCCATGTGCCCCTATAGCTGGTTGGTTTCCTTGATCATGACTGTCGATGGCTGTCCTTGTATGTGGCCTCTGTGGCGACGCCGAATCCAAATACTGGGAGCTGCTTAATCAGCATTGTTGGCTATTTACCCCTATGGTGGTTTCTTAGAATAGGGGTCCAAAAAATGGATGGTTTATTGATATAAATGGTTTATAATGGATGATTTGGTGGTACCCCTATTTTGAGAAACCCCCCTATGATCAACCACTCTTCACCAGTGTTGTTGGTTTTTCCCCCCCATCAAGCCACTCTTAAGGGGTTGATTGACCAAGATGTAACACATATTATTAACCATTTCAAAAGTGGGGATAGCAAACTATGATGCAACCCGTATCATAAACCATGATTTATGGGTTATAAACGCTATAAACCCAGGTTGATCATCCTCACCAGGTTGTTATAACTTGCTATCCTCTATGATTAACCGCTATTAATGGGTTAAAACCCCCGGGTGGATCCCCCCCGAGCAAGGCTTGGGTGGCGGCACGATGCAAAGCCATCTGGCTGCCACCTGTCCCAACGCTCACGTGCTCACCGTGGAAGCGTCCTCCGCGGTGCTGGCGGCCGCGCAGCGGTTCTTTGGCTTCGAGTCGAACGGACGCTCGGTGGCACCGGAAGCTGGCAGGTCATGTGGGAGCCGCCTGAGTTGCTGTTGATTGGCGATTAAGAACTGGTTGGTGGTGGTTTCAAACTTTTTTGTTTTCACTAGTAATCATTAACAAATGGTTGGTTGACAAGCATATTTTTCAAAGGGGTGGTTCAACCACCAACCAGTTGTAATACTTTGATGATCTGACTTGATGATTCAAAACTCATAGATGTAATGCATATACTATATTGGTCATGATTGAGATGATCAACTGGTTGATTGACACGTTTTTTAGTTGTTCAGCTGGATGTTTGCAGTGTGGCACTTCTTTTGCTCAGATATCCTGTCGTTCGCCCCAGGTTGTTGCCGCATGACCTAGACCTGATCTGACAAGCTGGTAGATATATCAGGAAGCCTGGTACAAGGTACATCAAGTCGTCCGGTTCTACTTGCGGTACTTTTTACATAAGTTCATTAGTTCTACCATGTTCTACTTACTTGTACAAGTAATGGCTTTAGATGTACCCCGTCCTACTTACTTTCATAAGAAGGTTGCCAGTGGGTTTTCAGTAGGTTCATTATGTAGGTGTCCCAACATCTCGGCAGCTAGTTTGGGTACTAGGGTATTGACCCACTGCCATATTATAGACGGGCGTTATGTGGAACAATCTGACCGCACACAGACAAACAATGAATTATTTGCATCTAGGATGCCACATTTGAATGTAATATGTTTTCATAGTTCTATTTGTAGATATGCAGATAATTCGTATCAAGTTAGACAATGTCAGATATATCATCTATTTGATAAGCCAAGGAATGATCATTTGCAGTCAGCCTATTGTGTAGCAGACTGTAGTCCTGCATATATATATCGCTGTTCTAACGGCAGGTGACCACAATACACCTGTAAACTTATCAAGATGTTAAGATATGATAGGGTCTGGCCATACACAATGACTGCCTCTCCCTCACCGTCGAAGAATCAAGGAGCATGGAAGGGGGCCCCAACTTCGGAGTCGGTTATCGACCCATAGCTGTTGATAGCTCAACCACAAAAAAACAACGTAGGTTGTTGTAACAAATTAGTCAAGGTGTACTCATATCATTGACTATAACTATAGTAACCATAACTATGCAGTCATGACTATGACTCTTAACCATTGTGAAACCCTCCACGACCTCTTGTAATCTTGTACTTTTTTGTAACATCCGGTACCCTTTTGCAACTTAACCTTTCGTAACCCTGTTTGACTCAAAGCAGTCATGGTTTTGCTTACAGCGTTTTTGCTAGTAGAGTATTCCAATGAGATGGAAGAACCATTTTGATCGCGCCATTCTGCCTGCTCAACTGGTGTTTCACCTCATTCTTCAAGTCTAATGCTAATGTTCACCATTGGGCCCCCAAACATTCGCTTACTTCGATCTAGGGTGCCCAGCAGTTCTGATTGACATCACTATGCTTCAATGGCTCATAGATCATGAGCTAAGTATAGTGATATCAATCATTCTCCTAGGTGTTAGGTCACCCAGGTTATGATTCAATGGCTCAGGGTGACCACCCAGGGTGCCCCTTGTAGCATGGATGTAGGCCATGGCATCACCGAGGCGACGTTCGGCTCGAAGATGCCCGTGATGCCCTGCGAGAGCTGGTGGAGCAGCCGAGGCGCTTCGATGCCGTCGTGGTGGATATCACCGACACCGTGCTGCAGCCGTCCGATGTCCAGAACTTGTGTCCCGGTGTTGATCGATGCCCGAAGGAAGGGATGGAGTGGTTCTGGGGTGGAGGTACCAGTTGGGTACTCTGAAATGCCTGGGTATGATACAGGTGTTAGGAGCTTGTGATACACGGTGCCACTAGTGTGTGTGTGTGTGTGATATATAACTTTGGTTGGCGTATTCAATATATACACACAAATAGCTGGGTGACCAACCATTAGGCCGAAGATGGCCTTGTCCTAAACAGCCGTACTTTCATCTTCAGGAAAGAACGCCCCAGGATGGCACATCGTTTGTTTGCACATGCAGATGGCTTTGGCCCATGTACCCCTTAGCTTGCTTTGACACAGACATGAGACATGGTTTGCAACGAGGATGGTCCGAGCTCCCTCTTCAAAAATTATACGAATAATGGTTGGCCTCAGGAATCATGGTTCATGATGGTTTCTGGCTAGTAGCAATAGTGGCTTGTAGTCGTTCATATTTTTCACAACCAGGAAGAATTGCTGGTTCGATTGATGGGGAAATCCACTTTGCAAAGCCAGCTGCTTTAATCGCCAAGCTCCTCAGGTCGATTTTCCAATCAAGCAAGCGAGTGAAAAGAAATAAGGGTTGTGGTTTCAAACATGTTTTATTTTCCCAACTAATTATTGATACTTGGTTGGTTGACTAATATTTTTCATAGGGATTGAAACCACCAAGCAGAATTATTTGGTTGGAAAAAGTCCTAATTGTTTGATGCATGACTATACCTCTGAGGAGTTTGGTTCATGAGTGACAACCTACCGCTCACAGCGGCAACCTCCCAACAGGTCAAAGGCACTTCCTCAGTCCCACCTCCCCTCGTTTGGTCACTTGTGAGGCATACCTTGCTCAAAGATGGCGGGGTGGTGCTTCACAATCATACAAATTATCGCAAGATGATGGAGCAACTGGATACCGTCACGAACTTTGGCAGCGAAATTGCTTGGGTATGGCAATGCTGATGGTTATTATTGGTGGCAAGATCATTCTCGAGCTGTGCAAGATGTACTAGTTTTAGCCGCTGCTGTGTATCCATCCACCGTGGTTTCAAGAGTGCGACCAGGGACACATCTCATGCTGAGTTGCCTCCGAACTAGAAAGGGGTTATAAGTTACAGATTATATCTATGTTCCGTGTGGGTGCAGAGAATTGAGTTTGGCGTAGGGTCATCAATCTTGGAGTCGGCCATTGCACTCATCAGACATAGTATGCCTCTGTCATAGCTATTGCGTCATTTATGCTCAGTTCTGTCTTGGCTTCGCAACATGGGTCACACGTTCCGTTTCGTTCCTCCGCCAAGGAACGTCTTTCCCCATGTGGAGCAGCAATCCTTCCCTGGTGGAAATGTGCTCATGTCGTATTCCAAGGGTGCTCCCTTGGATGTGATCCAGAGTTGAAACCGCAAGAAAAGAGCTCAACTTTTGAGGCGAGTGGTTGGTTTATACCACCAATGGCTGGGTGTGCACTTACCCGGCTTGAACAGTTGGTGCCCCAACAAATAGATCATGACCCGAGGAAGTGGTGTCCCAACAACCCTTTCAACAGGGAAGTTCCCGTCCCCTTTTCGGCGCCGGGGCTGTGGTCATATGCATGCAGCAGCTTGTTTGCAGGTAACGACTGGTACCCAGCAACGATCAACAGCTATGAATTCTACTCTATTCATGGACCAATCAAAGGTAACAATTGATACTGCTTTGTTGTGATACAAATTAATTATGGAATGTGGCTCAATGTAGATCAATCAACAATCAGCAATAGTATTTAATTATATATGCAAAATGCAAACCATCTAAGTGCAGCATACTATGCCCTTGGCACCCAAAACCATCATTCTAAAATGTCATAACCCATATTTTGGATGGTAGACACCTACCTTTTTAAGGATTTTGGAGGCACATGGTAGTTACGAGTTACATCTCTACATATCTCTGCTATTACCCTAGGCTACTTACCCTGGCGCAGCCCAGCCCTAGGCCCGTGCCATTGCAGCACTGGAAGCGGGGCAGACGCACTACGAGGTGAGCGCCGCTCGCGGTGAACGTGGCGCGGGGCACGGCCAGGGCTGGATCCAGGTGGACCTCAACGGTGATCCGCTGGATCTTCACAGCTGTACCAGGTCTGAGTTCGTTGACTTAGTTTTCACCAACCAGATGAGCATATGATAAGCATATTAAGCCATGAACCCAGACTTAGTTTTCTTGATTTTTGTGCACAACTGGATTCCCTAGTTGACGACTCTTTCACTTGGATTTTGTAATTCACAGCCATAGGTACAACTCTTGGGTCCCAGAACAGTTTCATGTGAGCAAGAACTCAATGGGAAAGCTCGGGGTTAACCCGGCGCAACGGCCGGAGCACATGCGCAGCTTCAGTGACTGCGTGCAATGAGGACGCGAGGCTTGGCATCGGTAACGGGCTTTGACATCCACGTGCCAAAGCAGACCTCAGGAAGAGCATGCAGGAGATTGAAAATGAAGCTGGATCAGATCACAAGATTGGATTCAAAGCCCTTGTGGGTCCTGGCAGTTGGGGAGTGTTGAGAAGGAACTCCAGTGGTTACAAAAAAGGGCGCCCGCACCGTCATCTTCTGATCCGAGCGGGCATTTTGAAAGCCCACGGAAGCTTGCCACCCGACTGATAATCTTTGCGGGCCAGGAGTGGCCTAATGTTGGTTTCTGATTAGTATCTACCTGTTGGTTCCATCTATTTTCATTGCTTTAGGGGGGTTATACTAATCAGAAACCAACATTAAGAAAGCAGGCACATTTTGTTTCTTGCGTATGTTAGAAGAGAATGCGCATGTAAGCTTTAGATCACCGCTGCGAGGCCTGGCACAAGCTGCGGAGATTGCGCCCCAGGAAACATGTCTTGGCGTGACGCACAAACAGGCTTTATCGCATTGATTATTGTTTCATCTGTGAGGATTGGGACAATGATTTGATGGTCGACATACCTGACGACCTCTTTCCGCCTGAAGAGAACAACGATTCGGTGCCCCAGAAACCCGAGTTAGTATGAAATTTGATTGTGACATCATCTCCCTCTTCAAATTTTTGGCAGGTGCCGTGAAGACCAGTTTTGCGGCGCCCTTGGTGGTATGCCCAGATGTTTTTTGAGAGATTCTGGACGCTTGACGTGTGGAAACTCGGCGCTTAGTTTGTGGACAGGATCTTTGCTATATCTTCGTTGTTAAATAGGCAAAACAAGTAAAGAATAGACGTTTCAGGGCCCTTCCAAATTGAGTTACAATCAATCAATTGACCATTGACCATCGATCAATCATCAACTCAAATTTGTTCGAAGGAATAAAGGATAAAATTAAATGCGTTTTGTTAACCATCAAGTGACCATTTATTTACCATTTACAGGCCATTAATTCACCATGTAATTACTACGAACGAGTTCACCATCATGCGGCCAACCTTTGGCCCAGGATCAACCAACCAACAGGTTTTTATTAATTAACCATCTACATCTAACAACTTGGTTTTTGATTGACCAGATGACATGGTAGCAGTGCTTTTTTTCAATTAATGCATTATGCTGGTTTGAAAACGGTTGCTAAACAATTTTACTTGTTCTTGAATGCGTGATGAATTGACCAGACTCATCGATTCGCCATTGGTTGACCATTGAACCGTTCACTCAACCACCGCTGAGGCATCAATGATCAAGCAACACTAGCCCATCATCAATCACCAACTATCCATTATCCAACCATCAGTTACCCATCGGTTAACCAGTAGACTCAACAGCAACTCACCACACTAAGCATTGATTCAGCATCTTCATCAGCTAAATACCATTGACAATACCCCAAACGACCAGTTAACACCTCCCGAACATCAGTTAACCATCAGCTAACTAACCATTCTGAAACCATTATTTAACCATCCGCCAACCAATCAACCATGAAAACTCCACTACCCAACCATCAGTCAACCATCAGTCAGTTCACCATTCATGTGACCATCATTTGACCATGAATTATTACTAACCATGACAAACCATTATTGACCATCCATGTAACCACTAACCAACCACGTAACCAACCATTACTAACCAACCATTACTAACCAACCATGTAACCAACCATCACTTGATCCATGTAACTAATGGTTGACTAACATGTAACCACGAACTATCACTAGCCATGACAAACCATCACTAAGCATTCATGTAACCACTAACCATGAACTATTACTAGCCATTATTAACCATTATTGACTCTTGACCATCCATGTAACCATCACTTGACCCACGACCTGCCATCCACGTGACCATCACTTGGCCAGCCGTCCATTCCTTCATCGCCAGGCCGCCGGCGGTTCGCCTGCGCTGCGTTTGGCGGTGGCCAAGCACCTGGAACGGAGCAGGATCCACGGCGGGAGAGCCACCGGGATGGTCAGTGGTGGCGAGTGATGATGCTTACTGAGTGGTAACATTGATGGTGATTTTATTGATAATCATGGCTGATAATTAATGAGTGTTTTTTTTGATAATAATGATGAGTAATGATCTGCGGCTGCTAGACACAGAGAGTCCATGTCTAATCTCAATATCCCTGACTCTGTGGTGGGAATACTGAGGACTGACTCTGATGATGAGTAATGATGGGTAAGCCATCATGAGTGTTTTAGAACAATCATGGTAAAACTATAGTGATGGGTGTTTTATTACCCATCATGTTAATCATGGCTGATAATCATGGGTAATGATGAGTAATGATGGGTAAACCATCATGAGTGTTTTAGAACAATCATGGTAAAACTATAGTGATGGGTGTTTTATTACCCATCATGTTAATCATGGCTGATAATGATGGGTAATGATGAGTAATGATGGGTAAACCACCTTGACTGTTTTAGAACAATCATGGTAAAACTATAGTGATGGGTGTTTTATTACCCATCATGTTAATCATGGCTGATAGTGATGGGTAATGATGAGTAATGATGGGTATATAAACCATCATGAGTGTTTCAGAACAATAATGGTAAAACTATAGTGATGGGTGTTTTATTACCCATCATGTTAATCATGGCTGATAATGATGGGTAATGATGAGTAATGATGGGTATATAAACCATCATGAGTGTTTTAGAACAATCATGGTCAAACTATAGTGATGGGTGTTTTATTACCCATCATGTTAATCATGGCTGATAATGATGAGTAATGATGAGTATTGATGGGTAAATCATCATGAGTGTTTTAGAACAATCATGGTAAAACTATGGTGATGGGTGTTTTAATACCCATCATGTTAATCATGGCTGATAATGATGGGAAATGATGAGTAATGATGGGTAAACCACCTTGACTGTTTTAGAACAATCATGGTAAAACTATAGTGATGAGTGTTTTATTGCCCATCATGTTAATCATGGCTGATAATGATGGGTAATGATGAGTAATGATGGGTATATAAACCATCATGAGTGTTTCAGAGCAATCATGGTAAAACTATAGTGATGGGTGTTTTATTACCCATCATGTTAATCATGGCTGATAATGATGGGTAATGATGAGTAATGATGGGTAAACCATCTTGAGTGTTTCAGAACAATCATGGTACAACTATAGTGATGGGTGTTTTATTGCCCATCATGTTAATCATGGCTGATAATGATGGGTAATGATGAGTAATGATGGGTAAACCATCATGAGTGTTTTAGAACAATCATGGTAAAACTATAGTGATGGGTGTTTTATTACCCATCATGTTAATCATGGCTAATAGGCAAAGACGATGTTGATGAAGTGAATGAAATTTCTGTGGCAATTTAACCCTCAAGTCACAACAGCGGAAAGCTAGAGATCCGATGGTTGCATGGCCTGAACTACTGCGTGCTATTGGTGTGGATATCCTGCGGGTGTGTGCATCGTGGGTCGCAGAGTTCAGCAGGGCAAAGGTCTCTCGTGAGGAGGACCAGTGCTCCAGCAAGATCTCAGGACTGGAAGGGGAACTTTTTGGGTGCAGGCTGCTGGTTGACAAACTGGACCAGTGTGAGGGCCGACGTAGCAGTCTTGAGGACAAGCTGAGCGGTTCTTGCAATACTGTGGTGGTGGTTGGTGTGTCGATAGGTTTTCTTCTGGGATTCCTGTTTACCACTGTCCTATTCATCGTGGTGGGTCACCGAAAGCCTGTCATTCAAAAGGGAAAGCCAGTGGACCTGTTGGTAAGTGCCAAGCCCGCTTTGCACCTGGACAGCAGTCACAGTGATGGCTACTCCCGAGAAGCAGTGGCTTCCGCGCGACGCCGCGCTCGTGCGCTTCGTGGATGATCCTGCTCTTTTGCATTGGAGAGGTGTCCTGTTTTGCAAAGAGGGCGACCGGTGTGTTGTGGTAACTCCAGACAGGGATGTTGAAGAAACTGTGTTGGAGGTAGGATCCACTTATAGCATGGTTCGTAGAATGAAGGCTGGCAGACTACCCCCTGGTGTGAGAGATAGGGATACCTATATGCCAAGACATGCTGGAGCTGGTGATTTTGATGATGATGAGATGAGGGACTTGGTATTGCAAGCCGAAGCGGATCATGGTAGTAGACCTGCACGACGTCGTATCACTGGCATCACTGACCGTCAAGGACATGTTGTTGCGCCTGCTCCTCAGCAGGTGGTTGATCAGGACATGGTTTGGCTGGCAGTCTATCGCTCCAGTGGCGATGAGGTTGGTGATGAAGTTGATGTACCAGTCGGTAGCAGCAGCCTCACCGCTGGAGGTGTCGAGTACAAGTTGTTCAGTGTAGGCGATGAGCAGGTCCTCGCCAAGGGTGTGAAGATTGCAGATGTTGCCAAGGTGAAGCTACGCCTGCAGAAGCCTTCTGCCGGTGCGACTGGGGCCCAAGATGAGAAGGACCTCAGAATTCTCCCCATTCTCTTCGACAGTGCGGAGGAGAGGTTTCGCACTGTAGCGGAGGCTGTGCCAGAGTATGACGAAGTGGACTTCGATGATTTTCCCCTTCAGGGACCTCGGACCATTTACCACGATGTGAAGCAACTCAGAAGGACTGGGTTGGATTTTCTCATGCACCATGAGGGCTGGTTGAAAAAGAGTGGGGTTCGCACTTCTGATAGATCAGTGCATGAGCATGCATGCATTTGTCGGGTGCTCCACTACATGATGACGTATGACCAGCTGAACCTTCCTGCCCTTGCTTGTGCTGAAGCTCTCAATCGTCGACGTACTTTGATCGAGCATGCGCACCAGGGAAGGCCAGATGCACCAAGCTATGAAGCCTCAGAGGAGTTCCTTGGTGTAAGGGAAAGCAGTGATGGTAGCATGATCGATCCAGCCCTTGCCCAACACGTTGCCCGTAGACAAGCTCAACGTGCTGAAGTGCTGAAGCAGAATCGGTTGGCAGCTGAGGAAAAGAAACACCTGAAGGATCGTCCTGCTCCAAAAGGTGATGGCAAAGGGGGCAAGAAGCCGCCCCCAGAGAACCCCTAGCGCTGTGAAGTGGGTGGGTCAGCATGGCGTCGCTAGCCCACCTGAACATGACTTGGGCGCCAGCAAATTTTCCAGAGCCCCGAAGCAACGTTTTGGAGACCTACTTCCTTTGCCGTTGCCTTCGGATGATTTTTTCCCAGGGCAGTGTTCACTTTTGGGCTCACGAAGGTCCAAGCAGAGGGTGGCTCGTCGAAGGGTTCTGCTCGCACGATCCTTGGAGACTGTGGGTGGCATCAATAGACTAGCTGGATTTGAAGATCCTTCTGAATGGCCAACCGAGCCTTTGAATGGTGCCCAGCGAAATGCAATTAAACATGTACTGGATGCTCATCGAAGAAGGGCACCTCCGGTTGTGCAAGAAACCCCTCAGGCAGCGCTTGAGCAGCTGCTGAGAAAAAAGGCGTCAGGTTACAGTGAGGTTCCTGATGCTCCAGGTCAGTTGGCTTCATATGTTCGTGACAGACTTTCACTCCCACGTGGCCAATCTGATCCCGTAGACTTGAAGAGTATATTGCCCCGAAAAGAACGAGAACAACTGGAAGCTTTTGGAACTGAGATGTTGCTATCCCCGGAAGAGATGGGTGCGGTCCAAGAGAAAGGGTTCGAGGGTGACATGTACATTGACCCCATTCTAGAGTTTGACACCAAGAAGTACCACGAGTTCATTGCTGATCTATATAGATGTAAACTCCTTAGATTCACGAAGCGTCCTCGATGCCAAGTTGGAATTTTCATGGTGACCAAGAAGGGTGACAAACAGAGACTGATTCTCGATTGCAGACCTTCCAACCGCCTGTTCAGGACACCACCCACGACCATTCTGGGATCGTCGGAAGCCTGGAACAGGCTGGAGGTGACGGAGGGCAGCAATCTTTTCGTTGCCCAGGAAGATGTCAAGGATTTTTTCTACCGTTTGCAGATCGACAGGGAGCTGGGTGAGTTCTTTAGTCTACCACCGGTTGATCGGGCACTACTTTTTGCTGAGCTTGGTTATACCCCCTATGAGATTGAAGAGTTAGAGAACGACTGCGGTGACCACCTTTATCCATGTATGCGGGTTCTACCTATGGGATTCAGTTGGGCTTTTCATCTTGCACACCAATCCCACATGGAGCTTTCACGTCGAGCACTTCCTGGTGTACCATTTCTTCGAGATAGGCATGTTGCACCTGTACTTGGTTGTGATCCACATCGAGGTGAACATCGTAGTGCTATGTTGGTGTACGCGGACAACAACAACCATCTAGGTATCTCCCCCGATGATGTTGACAAGGACCAGAATGTCATGATAGAGGAGTTGCACTCAAAGAACTTGGCCACCCACGACATAACCACTGCCTCCACCTTAGCTGAATCCCTTGGTGTCCGTCTCGATGGCCTTGCAGGTTACGTGCAGCCGACTGCCAGCAGGGACTGGCGTTTGGACCGAGCGCTGCAACAACTGGTGCGGAGGCCGTTCATCAGTGGCGAGCAGCTTCAAGTTATAGTAGGGCATCTTACTTGCAGGGCTTTGATTCACCGGGGCCTCATGTGCATTCTGCGTCATAGCTATGTATTCATTGAGCAGTCGTACTCTACTCGGCAGAGACTTTGGCCTAGCGTTGCAAGGGAGTTGGAGATGTTCAGGGTTTTGATGCCTTTAGCAAGTACCAACTTTTTCTCGAAGTGGGATCCTTGCATGCTTTGCACTGATGCATGTCTCTCGGGGTACGCCGTCATGGAGAGTGGTTTTGATGCGGAGGTGTCAGCACAACTTGGTCGACACGACGAACGATGGCGGTTCAGAAGGACCGAGGGTTCAAGGGTAGCGCCAAGGGCTGAAGCTTTAGATGGTTTGGATGTTTTCATGGACCCCCTCACAGTGAAGCCGGCCATAGACGGGGAGCAGTTGGGTGAGATCGAAGAGGACCCCAGTTTTCCCTCAGTTCCACAAGAGTTGATGGATCCAGGGCAATGGAAGCTTCTATGGAACACTCCCATTCACTTCAAGGAACCAGTTCATCTTATTGAAGCACGTTCAGTGTTGGCTGCATTCAAACATCGTTGTCGAGATAAGAATCGTCATGGTCGTCGCATCCTGGTTCTGAATGACAACATGGGTTTTGTTTTAGCAGCACAAAAAGGTAGATGTAGCAACTATGCACTCCTTCGCCTTCTTCGTCGTATAGCGGCTCACAGCCTGGTTACTGGCTGCAAGCTCACCGTGCGATGGCTGCCGTCTGAGTGGAATGTGGCTGACGAAGCAAGTCGTGCATGGGAGCCAAGAAAGAGCAAGGGATCCATGCGGCAAGCCAAAGTTGACCTCGAAGGTGAAGAAGAGAGAAGTGAAGGTTTTCACAAAGAGTGCAGCCCATGCAGCAAACATGAGGATGAAGAGCCCACATCGAGAGGTGAGTCCAAAGAGAAAGCGGTCTCGCTCCCGATCCAGACTTCGAGAAGTGACTGGAAAAGAGGCAAGGGCTACTTCATTAGTGCAGCAGATAGCGGCAGTGAAACAGAAGAGACAGAAAGCGATATCCAGACAGAGGAAGTACGAGCAGAAGCTTCGAGCAAGCAGAGGCGAAAGAGGGGTTCTAGAGACCCATTCAGTGAAGGAACCACAACGGCAAGACTATGCCAAGAGGCTGAACGAGTTCTACAACTTTGTGGCCAGGTTCGAACTCGACATCTCCAGCGAGAAAAAGCTCGACGAGGCATTGGTGGACTACTCAGACCTCATGTACCTGAACGGCGAGTCCCAAGACGCCGGCACCAGGTTGAAAGCAGCTCTGGAGTTCCACAGGCCAGAGGCAGCCAGGGAGGGAAGCTTGAACCTCCCCCGCTTTCGTCGAAGCCTCAAAGGTTGGAGAAAGATGGCCCCCAATCAGACTCGTTTGCCGATGGTGGAGTACATCAAGAGCTCGATTTCAGGGGTGATGCTACACCAGGGCTGGAAAGAGATGGCACTGTTCAACGAATTGAGCTTTTCAACCTATGCTCGCCCTGGCGAGCTCCTGAAGATGCGAGTCTGCGATGTCGTCCCCAAGAAGAACTTTGGAGACCACCCCCTCATCATTCTTGCTCCGTTCGAAAGGGGCGAGAGCAGCAAGACGGGCATTTACGACGAAGTCCTCCTCCTGGAGGATGTGAGGGCATCCTACTTAGGCCAGCTTCTTTGCAATGCAGCCATGAAGAAGGAGAAGGCGGAGGGCTCAGAAGCCTCGATGTGGGGTTTCAGTGCGAAGAAGTACCTGCAAATCTGGAGGGCGTGTGTGGGAGCATTGGATGTCTCCAAGCTGGCCATCTCCCCCTACCAGAACAGACATGGCGGGGCATCGCGGGATCACCTCTTGAAGCTGAGATCAGTGCAGGAGATTCAACGCAGAGGACGTTGGGCTTGCGACACGTCAGCAAGGATCTACGACAAGCCAGGGCGCCTTCAACAGATCCTGAACCAGATGGAGGTGGACCTTCAGCCTTTCGGCGAGCATGTGCGAATCAACTTCGAAAAGTTGTACCTAGGTGGGAAAGTTCAACTTCCCCGAAGGGTGTCCAAAAGGATGAAAGATTTTTTCAAGGCATGAGTTTCCTTAGCCTTTTTGGTGGTGTTGGCAATCCAGCCAAGTTCTTTTGCAAACATGGTGGTGAAGCCATAGTGGTTGACTTAGATGACTCACCGTCAAACAATTTGGGAATTCATCCCACCTGGAATGAGATAGATAAGATTTTGCATTGTGTGGATATCGTTGGCATCGATCTCCCCTGCAACACCTGGTCTCGAGCAAGACGAGCGCCTTGGTGGTCGAAGATGCCTAAGCCATTGCGAAAACCTGGTGACTACATTTTTGGTTTGCCTGGACTTTCCTTCAATGATGCTGCAAAGGTGACACAGGCAAATATCAGCTTTAGACGGGCCATTCGGCTCATTCGCAGATCCTTGAAACTGAACAAGAAGGGCTACTTGGAGAACCCTTGGCCCTCCATGGTTTGGACCACTCCAGAAATTCAACGACTGCTCAAAGATAGCCGTGTTCAACTGGTTCGTGCTGATATGTGTCAATACAACTGCTCATGGAAGAAACCCACTGGCATACTACTTTGGAATGTTAGTCCTGCAAGTTTTTCGCGATGTACGGGTAGACAACTTTGCTCACGCACACACAAGCATCATCTTCAACTCTCTGGAGTCTCAGGTGGAAAATTTCTCACACAGCAAGCACAAATCTACAGCCATCGTTTTTCAGAAGCTTTGATGCTGAACTTTCGATAGCCCACCTCACCCTGCCCTGAGCCATTTTGACCTTTGGTGATGGGTATGGGTGTGGACAGCTGTGAGGACAGCTTAGTTTTTGGTTTTGGATAGCTCGGCAGCAAGATGTCACGAGCTTTGGATCCTTGGCCTCGCATTTTCTACACAGACTGAAGAGCACCAGCTCTCACGTGGGCTAGAGAAATGAGCGGCATCATAATAGGCAAAGACGATGTTGATGAAGTGAATGAAATTTCTGTGGCAATTTAACCCTCAAGTCACAACAGCGCCCACCCAGCCTTTTTCAGGCCCCAACCCATGGGTGTGGACAGCTGTGAGGACAGCTTAGTTTTTGGTTTTGGATAGCTCGGCAGCAAGATGTCACGAGCTTTGGATCCTTGGCCTCGCATTTTCTACACAGACTGAAGAGCACCAGCTCTCACGTGGGCTAGAGAAATGAGCGGCATCATGATAATCATGGGTAATGATGAGTAATGATGGGTAAACCATCTTGAGTGTTTTAGAACAGTCATGGTAAAACTATAGTGATGAGTGTTTTATTACCCATCATGTTAATCATGGCTGATAATGATGGGTAATGATGTGTAAATGGTGGGTAATGATGGTAAATGGTGGTTAATGGTGGTTACCAGGTAATGGTGGTTAATGGTGGCTAAAGGTGGTGAATGGTGATCATCGGGAAGTTATGATGCTTAGTGATGGTCAGGGATGATCCTTACGGTGGTTTTGATGGTTCGTGATGATCATGCATACTGAACCCTTATTTTTTAGCATTCTTAAGCATTATTGATGCTTACATCCCTTTTGAATGGAATTTACCACCCCAATATTCCTGTTCTTGATCATTATCCCCTACTATTCATCCTTATTAGTGTGCCCTGGTTTTCAAGATTTGTGAACCATTAATTAATGATGAGGACCCAAATGAAACCCCAAATGGTTCATGATCATCCCAAGAGCGCTGAGACCAATGGTCCAACAATGGCCCCCGTGTCACGTGCGATTCGCCCGGCAGTGTATCATTTGACGCATGATTTTTAGGGGTTCAAACCATTAAATAATTATGGTTAATGGTTGATGATGGGGGATAACAAGCAACAATAGTAGGGGATGTACCGAGTAGTAGTGTTCAAATCAATGGAACACTAGGAACAATTCAATGAAACATGAAACATGAATGCACATACAATATTTAATGGATATATCCCATAGATGTATCTCGATAGAATATGTGTTTTTTAAATATGTATATGGGTAATCAGAACTGATGGTTATACACGACCTTGGTGCTCCGTGGAAGAGTTTCGGCTCACAGTGCAGTGTGGCCCACCCACCTGGTTGTCAGACCTCTGTGGGAGACAACTGGGTGGGTTGGGCTTTGTTGGAAAAGTTGCTGCGCCACTGACCCTTCCCTAGGCCAATCTCCAGAGGGTCACCTGAGGTGACCTAGGTCCTCCTGAGGGGGGCCTGTAGCTCCCTTGTGGGGAGTTGCTCTCAGCCTATGGCTTTGAGCCGCCTGGAGCAGCGAGGGGCCGAGTTGGGGCTTGGATCACGTGATGTGAAAGAAGCCCTGAATCTGGGGAGGCCCATCTCGGATTTGGCATGGGTCACCAGAGCTGACCTGGGAAGTTTGGCTGTGGCAGCAGCTGAAGAAAAGTTCGAGCAGAACAGATGGCTCGAATATGAATGTTTTGACTCCCGATGGCAGCCTCAAGGTAGAGGAGCCATCAAATTGGATCAGTGGGAGGACAAGAGCAGAGGCTTGTTCACAGGGCGTCACGGGCCATCATCTGATGGCTACTACGACTACTACATCCAGAACCAGATGAAGCCGGAGAATGGACTCTATCACATCTGTGATGGAGAAGCCTCAAAGTGTAAGGTTCGAAAGAGCCGCGGTGATCATCGAGAATTGATCCACATCGATAAGTGGCGGTTACTCACGCCGATGAGTATGTTGAACATCAGCTACCTGTCCCGGTTAGGTGCAAGGGAAGGTGAGCTGGCGCTGGCTGAGAAGGCCAGAGAGCTGAAGCAGAGTGCTGCTCCCGGCCCTGGGGGTGGCCTTGATGCTGCGTTGCAAGCAGCAGCAGCTGCAGTGGATCCAGCTCCAGCACGTGGAGAGGAGGCCCGGGAAAGGTCTGCTAGGGAAAGGCCTTCTGGAGTGAGGCGCTCCCGAAGCCCGGCGAGGAAGCAGGATTTCCCAAGCTTCCTGGTGGCTAAAGCAACCAAGTCAGCCTCCGACCGCGAGAAGGCTCAAAAGGGCAAAGACAAGAAGAAGCACAAGAAGAAGAAGAGGAAAAGAGGAGCTGATGATGATGGCAGCGACTCTGATAGTGAGTCGGATTCCTCAAGCGACTCTGCAGTTTTCAGGGCGGCCCCAGCCCGGGGGGGGCTCGAACTGTGGAGGATGTCGCAAAAGAAGCCCGGGCGGCTGACTCAAAAGGCCCTGAATGGGATGAGTCGGTATCTGGCCAGTCGAGCCGAGGAGGGGCGAGGGACGACAGATTGGCAAGGACAGCAAGTCCTTGCTTATCTGAACCAGATTTTGTTCGCGAGTCATCCTCCGAAAGTGATGGGCCTGAGAATGGCCCGAGAGCTCTTGACGTTGGCCACCAGCCTAGACCTGCTGTTGTCAGGGAAGCTGGCTCAGACCAGCGACCTGTTAATGCAGCGCTTCAAAGCCTGCGAACTCTCATTGCAGGACAACGGATGGATGATGGCAAAGCACTTGGAGCTGATTCCTCCCCAAGCCTTCGGCCTCACCGAGGAGGGCGAAAGAGACTTCGCCTCACGCCAGGAGCTCAGAGCCGTCAAGCTGAAGGAGGCGATGGTGAAGGCCTCGAAGAGCAAATAGGAAGGAGGCAGCGGACGGTCTCTGACCCCAGAGAGGTCCGTGAGCCATCATCCAGTGACGGGTCAAAGGAAGACCGACGCCATCGCAGAGAAGAGCCCACCAAGAGGAGCCGATCCAGAGAAAAGGCCACCGACCGTGAGCTTCGACGAGGATCTCATCCACAAGCACCAGGTGGAAAGCAAAGAGAGGAAGCCAGCCCTTCGACCCACACATCCCGAAGGGAAGGGCGTGACTCCAAGAGGAGAGAGCCCTCAAAGGGAAAGCCCTCAAAAGGGAAAGGGCTGGAGGAGGTGGCGAAACAGAAAAGGAAAGGGGGGCAGAAAGGGCCAGGAAAAGGGAAAAGGAAAGGATCAGAGTTGGTCGCCCCGGGAGCCAAACCAGCAGGCACCACGCGAGGTGCAGCTGAGGTCAGCTCCAGAAAAATAGCTGAGCTAATGGCCTGGTTGAAGGAGAATAGCCCCCAACACCTCACTGCAGCTCAGGTTGGAAGTCATTTGGTGTTGCAAGCTGTGATGTTGAATGGCACATTTGGCCAGCTGCTTGAAATGTCCTTGGCGCCCACCTGGGTGGAAGGAGAACGGAGGAGGAATCTGTTCCCGCTCCCCCTTTGACCAGATGTGCGGGATGCTTTGGAAGAAATCGTTGAACGCATGAGGTACAAGGACCAACCCGGAGATTGGCGAGAGAGGGGTGAAACAAAGAGCAAGGCCAACAAGGCACTTCGCAAGCAGGGCCTAATGGTATGGCATGGCTTGGTGGTGGTCGCCTTAAATTGGCTGCATGCCGATGGGCGAGTGAGCAAGGCCGTAGGCCCACCAGGGGGACGTGCCAGTGCAGCCCAGGAGGAGGCACTGAAGAGGATCTGGGAGATGGTCAAAGTTTTCGTTGATGACAAGCCGGATCAAGGTGGAGTGCCCCGAACTCCTGAGGCACCGTGGCAGGAAGAGTTGAGTAAGCTCCGTGTGAGTTACACGGGTGAGGTTGTTGAAAAGGCCCAACCTCTGACTCTCAACCAGATCTTGCCAGGATTGCCCAGCCCTGATCATGGAGGGCTTGTGAACATCTTGGAAGTGGTCGATGAGAAGTTGGCCCGGAAGCTGGAGAGGCCAGATCTGCTGGTGAAGCAGACAATCCCAGACTATGTGCCTGAGCCCAATGTTATGTGTGGTGACATTGAATGGGGCAAAGTTGCAAAGGCCTTGTATGACCGCCACTTGGTCACCCCGGTTGATCGATATCCAGAAGTTGATGGGGCAGCCGTACTCAACGGAGCCTTTGGGGTGGTGAAGCCAGAGAAGTTCACTACAGATAATGAGCCCGTGTTACGCATGATTGTCGACCTACGAGCTTCCAATGCCATCTTGGAGCAGCTGGAGGGCGACATTCACACCCTCACAGGGAGTGCGGCGTTCCAGAAGCTGGTGGTTGACTATGAGGATGACCTCCTCATCTCTGGCGACGACCTCACGGCAGTTTTCTACCTGTTTAGATTGCCGGCTGCCTGGTCTGAGTATCTGGTCCTTCGGAAACCCATCGCCTGGGACGTGCTGGAACCTGGAAAGACGGGGCAGACCTACATTGGGTTGTCCGTGCTGCCAATGGGATGGAATAGCGCAGTGGCTGTGATGCAGAGTGCCCACCGTCAATTGGCGCTACGGAGCGAGGCGATGTTGGGAGCAGGGCTGCTGGAAAAGTCAGAGATTCGAAAAGATGCAGAGTTCCCTGACATCGAGGATGGTCCTTTGTGGCAGATCTACCTGGATGACACAACCATCCTGGAAAAGATTGAGAAATCAGTGGCAGCAGCGATGGAAGGAAAGCCTCCAGAGGAACAGACCCGCTTGAGGCAAGCATATGCCTGGTGGGGGATCCCGACCAATGTTGGCAAGGCTCTTGAAAGATGCCGAAAAGCAGAAAGGCTGGGGTCAGTGATTGATGGAGAAAAAGGAGTCATCCGTGGCTCAACAAAACGAGGATTGGAGCTGATGAGCCTGGGAGCTCACCTGCGAGAAGAAGGGGCCTTCAACAAGAAGGGCCTTCAAATATATGCAGGAAAGGCTGTGCACCTTCTCCAATTCCGTCGGCCGCTGTTTTCAGTTCTCCAAGAGATCTTTATGACCATTGCTCAGAACCCTGATCGGGTGGAGCTCACCCCCTCGGTGGCTGATGAGATGATGGTGCTTGAGGCGGTTTTGCCCACCATCATGACGAACCTGCGAGCGAGGATTGATCCTGTGGTCACGGCAAGCGATGCCTGTGAGACAGGGGGTGGAGCTTGTTTTGCCTCCAGACTCTCTAGGATGGGAGAGGAGGAGCTGTTGCAGATGATGGAAGAACCACCATCCAGCATCCCTCTCTCCACGGATTTCCGGGATGGAGGTGAAGGGATAGTGTCCATCGACCTGTTTGCTGGAATCGGTGGGTTGGAGCGCAGCCTGGAATTAGCGGGTGTGAAGCCTGTGTTCTCAGTTGCAGTTGAAATTGACAAAGATTGCAGGCGGTGCTTGAGACGGGCTTACCCTGGAATGGAGTTCTGGGGGGGTGTCACCACAGTCACCAAAGAAAAGGTGAAAGGGTGGCTGAAGAAAATCCCAAATGCCACAGGAGTTGTAGTTGGCTGGGGAAGCCCATGTCAAGGCTTGTCAAATTTGTCTGTGGACCGGAAGCATCTTGATGATCCGCGAAGCAAGCTGTTCTATGCTGGAGCAGAAGTGAACAGAATGGTCAAAGAAGTCGCAGATGAAGAAGGTTTATGGTGCCTGAGTCTGGTTGAAAAATACCCTCAAGTACAAAAGGTCTAAAATGGTGCACCCTTGGTTCAGATTTTGGAAGGTCTAACATGGTAAGAGCTATACATTTAGACCTTTTCGAGCTAATTAGTAATAATAAAAATAAGATATATATAGTAAAAAGAATTATAGTTTTTTGACTTATTGGTTGGTTGGTAATTAGTTGGTTTATATAATTAGTGGTTAGTTGATATTAGCATATGTTAGTTGTAAGCTGGGTTTTATGAGGATTTATATTTAACGGACATAAATTAAAAAATATTTATTATATTCTATCTATAATCGATATCCATGCCTAAATTCTATTTGAAAGATTATTAGGCCATGTTATGCCTATCTTGGACATTTGGGATAGATAAAAGGTAGGTATGGGTCCATAGACTTGGGTCTAACATGGTTTTCCTCCGGTTTGTACGTTTTTTGGCTTCAGGAGCGGACTATGGGAAATTATTTTAGACCTATGTAAGAATTCAACACCCAGCAAAATCAGTTTTGCTTTGCCGAAAGTTAATATTAAACATTGTTAAGCCATGTTAGGCCTATTTTGGGCACTAGGGATCGATAAGAGATAGGCATGGGTCTATAGACTTGGGTCTAACATGGTTTTCCTAGGATTTGTACGTTCCTCGGCCTCAGGAGCGGCCTATGGGATAGTATATCAAATCCATGTAAAAATTTAACGCCCAGCAAAATCAGTTTTATTTTGCCGAAAGTTACTATTAAAGATTGTTAAGCCATGTTAGGCTCATTTTGGGCACTTGGGATCGATAAGAGGTAGGCATGGGTCCATAGACTTGGGTCTAGCATGGTGTTCCTAGGGTTTGTGCGTTCCTTGGCTTCAGGAGCGGCCTATGGGATACCATATCAGACCCATGTAAGAATTCAACACCCAGCAAAATCAGTTTTGCTTTGCCGAAAGTTAATGTTAAACATTGTTAAGCCATGTTAGGCCCATTTTGGGCACTAGGGATCGATGAGAGGTAGGCATGGGTCCATAGACTTGGGTCTAGCATGGTGATGTAAAAATTTAACGCCCAGCAAAATCAGTTTTATTTTGCCGAAAGTTACTATTAAAGATTGTTAAGCCATGTTAGGCTCATTTTGGGCACTTGGGATCGATAAGAGGTAGGCATGGGTCCATAGACTTGGGTCTAACATGGTTTTCCTAGTGTTTGTGCATTCCTTGGCTTCAGGAGCGACCTATGGGATACCATTTCAGACCCATGTAAGAATTTAAGACCCAGCAAAATCAGTTTTGCTTTGCCGAAAGTTAATATTAAATATTGTTAAGCCATGTTAGGTCCATTTTGGGCACTTGGGATCGATGAGAGGTAGGCATGGGTCCATAAACTTGGGTCTAACATGGTTTTCCTAGTGTTTGTGTATTCCTTGGCTTCAGGAGCGGCCTATGGGAAACCATTTTAGACCCATGTAAGAATTCAACACCCAGCAAAATCAGTTTTGCTTTGCCGAAAGTTAATGTTAAATATTGTTAAGCCATGTTAGGCCCATTTTGGGCACTAGGGATCGATGAGAGGTAGGCATGGGTCCATAGACTTGGGTCTAACATGGTTTTCCTCCGGTTTGTGCGTTCCTTGGCTTCAGGAGCGGCCTATGGGAAACCATTTCAGACCCATGTAAGAATTCAACACCCAGCAAAATCAGTTTTGCTTTGCCGAAAGTGAATGTTAAACATAGTTGAGCCATGTTAGGCCCATTTTGGGCACTAGGGATCGATGAGAGGTAGGCATGGGTCCATAGACTTGGGCCTAACATGGTTTTCCTAGGGTTTGTGCGTTCCTCGGCCTCAGGAGCGGCCTATGGGATAGTATATCAAATCCATGTAAAAATTTAACGCCCAGCAAAATCAGTTTTATTTTGCCGAAAGTTACTATTAAAGATTGTTAAGCCATGTTAGGCTCATTTTGGGCACTTGGGATCGATAAGAGGTAGGCATGGGTCCATAGACTTGGGTCTAACATGGTTTTCCTAGTGTTTGTGCATTCCTTGGCTTCAGGAGCGACCTATGGGATACCATTTCAGACCCATGTAAGAATTTAACACCCAGCAAAATCAGTTTTGCTTTGCCGAAAGTTAATGTTAAACATAGTTTGTCAAAACTCCGGTAATTTCAAAGTAATATTCGGCTGCCATGGCTTGCAAGAAATCTTGAAAACATGAGGTAAGTGATGGGACCTTCCCAAATAGCGATACCCCTTTTATAATCTCTTATATTGTCAAAAAATATCAAAGGTACTTGGAGGATATAATATATATATATATATGTATATATATATATATATCATACATTACGTTAACAAGTGACAAGGATTCACAAGGTCTATACGTTTTTTCTCATGAACGTGAAAGCTTGATGTTGGAAAAAAGCCGTTCACAGGCAAATGATGTTAGACCTTGCAGTCGGAACCAAGGGTGGGTCTAAAATGGTCAAAGGAGCCTCACGTAAAACCCCTATGCAAAACGATTTTAGACCACCATTCTAGACCCTTGAAAAGGTCTATATGTTAAAACCAATGGGGCCATTGTTGTACTTGTGGGTATGTTGAAAATGTGGTGCCAGATGAGCAGGACATCAGAGAAATGAGCAGGGTCCTCGGGTACTCCCCGGTGATGGTGGAAGCTGGGCTGATCTCCCGCGTGAGAAGACCCAGGTTGTACTGGGTAGATGCGGACCTCGCTGCACTGGAGGAGGTGGAATCTTACCGGCATGTGTTTGAGGATGATGAAGTGTTCCTGGAGCCCAGCCACAAGTGGGAAGGTGGGGCAGACCCGTTGCTGCGGTTCCCCACCTTTACAAGGGCTATCCCCAGGGCGCGGCCACCAAAAGCGCCGGCAGGCCTCAAGAATACACCGCCCGAAGCGGAGGAGCGGTGGAAAGCGCACCAATACCGCTACCCCCCGTACACATATCGAACAGAGTACCAAATCCGTCATCAAGATGGAGAGCTGAGGCCGTTGACTGCCATCGAGCGGGAGCGGCTGATGGGCTTCAGGCCTAACCATACCCTGGGGCTGGCCAAAAAGATGCCAGAAACGGAGGAAGAAAAGATCAAGCTGGAAGATGCCAGATGTGCGGCAATTGGAAACAGTTTCCACACGGTGGCAGTGGCGAGCCTGCTTGACCATGCAATGTGGTCAATGGGAGTGAAGGCCTTGAAGGGGCATCACTCCATCAGAGAAGAATGTTCGAACGATATCAAGGCCGCGAATGCTAAGCTTGCCGAAGAGCAAGCATTGGCAGAGGCAGTCAGCGAAAATGAGGCTGGACCTGAGGAGTTCAAAGAGACTCAAGAGGGGTATGCCTCGGATGTTACAGAATGCCAAGTGGAAAGCTTTGAGCAGCTGCAAGTGTCAGCGCCAAAGCTGAGACAGAGTCCCTTGGTGGGATTGGCAGAGTTGGAACGAAAACGCTCCATCCAGATGGTGGGCGCATTTGTCAAACGCCAAGAATATCGTGGAAGCGATGTCCGCTTGGATGTGGGCACTGTGTATCGCCCGGAGGCGTACCCTAGGGCAACAGTGCACCCAGGGAAGTGGGAGTGGCACATAGCCCACTCCTATCCGTTCCAACCTGGCCAACATATCAACGTTCTGGAACTTTGTGCAGTGAACCACACAATGGAATGGCGCTTGCGAAGGTCCACCTTTGGGGACTGTCGGGCCCTTCACCTTTGTGATTCCCAAGTTGTTTTGGGGGTCATTGTCAAAGGGAGGTCCTCAGCGCGCCAGCTGAACCGACTCCTGCGTCGCCTGGCTGCCCTTCTTGTGGCAGGGGGTGTGTCCCTAGTGGTCGCTTGGATTGAGTCTCATCTCAATCCAGCGGATGAGCCCAGTAGAAGGCATGAGCCCTAAGAGAGCCCAGGTGCTCAACGGGGCAACAGGCGATACGAAAGCAGGAGCGGTTAAAAGTGGGCAAGCTCAGCTCACTAGTGGTTCAAGATAAGACCAGAACGAGATACCAGGAAGCATACCAGGACTTCCTCGAGTTTCACCAGCTAGCTGCAAACTTCCCGTTGCCGGACTTTGATGAATTAGATAATTTGGTTGCAGAATTCGTTGAATTTCTGTGGGAGAGTGGCTGCCCCAAGTCACAGGCGAGTTACACTTTGGCAGCCCTGCAGTTCCACCGACCCCAGACCAAACACCACTTGCCTTGGTCTTGGAAGCTGGTCAAAACGTGGAATCAAGTGGAACTGCCAACCAGAGCAACTCCGTTGACTTCAGACCTCCTCTTTTCACTTGCAGGCCAGTGCTTTATCTGGAAGCAAGATCGCATGGGGTGGCTGCTTATCCTTGGCTTTGCTGCCATGACAAGAACGTCAGAGCTGCTGACTCTCAAAGTCAAGGATGTCCACCTCCCAAGTAAATCCCAGCCCAAAGAGGCTGTGTTGTTTTTACAAAGTACCAAGTCTGCAAAGCGCAACTTTCTCCCGTTGGAAAAAGTTTTTCTTGATGAACAAATTGCGCTGCAAGCTCTGCAGTTCTTGGTCAAAGACCTGTCGCCAGGTGAATCCTTGGCCCAACAGTCCAACTATGCGTTCCGTAAACTGTTCAAGGAATTGCTGCAAGCCCTGAGCCTAGATGGCTGTGGCTATATGCCCTATAGTTTGCGAAGAGGCTCAGCCACCACCGCATATAAAAATGGGGCCCCACTCGATGTCCTAGTGACAAAGGGGAGATGGCAGCACATTCCTACGGCTCGCATTTATTTGGACCAAGGGTTACAATCCCTTGGACAGCTGTCACTTTTCCCGCCCAAGCCCTCCCCAAACTTGCTAGAGCTCGACATCGCTTTGTCACAGTGAGCCAGCAAGGGGCGCGTGGAAGACAGGCGAGTCGTTGCCAGGGCGTCACTTAAAAGAGGGTAGCCCTTTGATAGGGTACCATGGGCAAATAGCCTATGGAATGTGGCACCGAGTGGTATGGCAACACGCCATGACAGAAGGCACGGTCGCCAAGGAAAAGTTGGGGAGCGTGCGCAGTGTGGAATGGGAGCTGAATGGGAGTGTATGGGTAATCAGAACTGATGGTTATACACGACCTTGGTGCTCCGTGGAAGAGTTTCGGCTCCACCACCAGCCCCTCCACCTACCTTGGAAGACAGGCGAGTCGTGGCCAGGGTGTCACATAAAAGAGGGTAGCCTACTTTGATAGGGTACCATGGGCAAATAGCCTATGGAATGTGGCACCGAGTGGTATGGCAACACGCCATGACAGAAGGCACGGTCGCCAAGGAAAAGTTGGGGAGCGTGCGCAGTGTGGAATGGGAGCTGAATGGGAGTGTATATATATATATATATGTGTTTCAAGAGAGATTTGAATGCATAATTTACATATATATATATATATATATATTGATATATATATATATATATCAATATATATATATATATACACTTGTTCCAAGATATGTACTTACATCAGCTACATATTCATATCCCAGCAATATGTTTTGTGAAGCAGGCTATATCCTGTACTTCCCTAGACTTACAACCACACGCATCCCACGCGTCACGGCTGATTGTCGATCTTTTGCCAGGCCGGGCCTCCAAGCGGATCCGGACCAGGTGGCGTAGACACCGCGTGGTGGAAAGTCCATGGCTAGTGATGGTTGGGTGAGTAATGAATGGTTGGGTGGATGATGGTGATGATGGTGATGATGATGATGATGCTGGTGGTGATGATGATGATGATGATGCATGCTGTTTAACTGTAGGTTTCATGAGTGTTGATGATCATTTTTAGTTTTGGTGATGATGATTCATGATGCCCAGCACGGTTAGTGAGGTTGATCATGCATATTGATGGGTTAATGTTAATGATGGTCTGAGTAAATGCTGCTGGTTCATGATGATGATGTGATGAGGATGATGATGCTGCTGCTGCTGATGATGATGATCATGGCCAGTGATTCAAGGGTAGATTGGCGCATTGCATGTTTAGAGACGTTGCTTCCAGACGAGTCGAACATACGCCTCTTCCAGAGGGGCCTGTGGCTTGTGGACAAAGATCTAGATCGCCACCACCTACCCCAAAGGCCAAAGCCAAAGCTGCGAGACATCGGCCAAATAAGATGAAGCGTGCCAGGCTGCACAACCCGCAACGTGATGATGAATGGCTCGCGGCAGACCCCTGTGCCGGCCACGCCGGGTACGTTTGGCCCCAGGCCACTTTGGACGTGGAAGCAAAACTAAAACTGCCCTTTTCGGATGTCCAGTGT
Source organism: Symbiodinium kawagutii (assembly GCA_009767595.1). Classification (NCBI taxonomy): domain Eukaryota; class Dinophyceae; order Suessiales; family Symbiodiniaceae; genus Symbiodinium; species Symbiodinium kawagutii. The sequence continues at coordinate 95,233 of VSDK01004803.1, read as the reverse complement.
GGGCCAGAAAGGACATTATACAAACTTGCTTGCGAGATGATCAGGGCAGGCCTGGTGCAGAAGCTCCACAGACATTGCCGAACCTTCAGGTGGGGGGAAGTGGCGGGTGGAGCCGTTTGTGTCGCCCAAACCGCAGGGCTCATGCCCAACTGGCGTCACCCTGTGGTATGCCTGCTTTTGGGAGCAATGACAAATATCCCAGCAAACACCTGGGTCACAGACTCGACCTCATAGCGTTCCGGCGCGTGGTCAGCCCAAAAGCCAATGACGGACGTGACGTGTTCTACGACTATCAGGACACGTTCAGCACTAGCTCCCGGAATATCAATGCCTCTCGCAAATTGTTCCAGCGATTAGATTGCCAACAAGTGGAGAACCAAGAAGACGTGTGCGAACCATGTTTGGTAACGATAAGAATGATCAGAAGTCAATGGTAGTAGTCAATCATGGTCAGATGATGGGAGATAATGGAGCAATGATGATTGAACCTGTTTCGTGATATATGAATCATGCTGGGCAATCGTTGACAATGGTGACCATTGAATGGTATTGAATTATTGCCAATAATTCGGTCCTAGTAATAGTGGGTCAAAATTACCTGAAAAAACAGGATATTCAGCCGCTTTTGATGATACCACATGGTCAAGTGGTATGTCGTTAATTCATATTCTTACCATGGATGACAGTAGCGACTAGGTAATGAATCATATGGGTGTTTTTCAAAATAGGGGTTCCCCCAAATCATCCTTGGCTTACCGTTTTTAAAGATAAACCAGCCATTTTGGGGGTCCCCTATTTTGAGAAACCACCACATGTTGGTCAATATTGTTCAATCATTTCGGCACCTGAGCAACGCCCAACGAGCCTTAACAGATGATGGCTGAGAAGTGTCGAAACTGGGTACTGAATGGATCCCACGGTGAACGTAGGCTACCATAGGTCCATGCTAGCAGTGACAGCCACAACACATATCGTTGTCCGGAAACCCCGTGCAGCAAACATGAGTCTGAACGACAGGGTATCCAAACACACAGCGCAACTATGATTGTTTTGGTTGGTTCTATCCTCTAGGATGTTTGCGTCATGTGACGTTTTTTTTTCCGCCAGAATGGAAGCCTCAGGTTTTCCCGACTTTGATTATTGTGGATCATGAAGTGGTCATGTTCATTTTTGGAGACATTTTTTTCGGGTACATCGTTTTGATTTCACAAGGACGACAACCAATTACAATAGTTACACCCAAATGACCCTACCCACAGAGTGTTGCGCGCCTTTGTTGGTTGATAAGAGGGTGAATGACAGTAACATCTACCATCAGCCAGTGATATTTATTTCCTGAGGTCGTAGTTTCGGTTCCCCTATCAGTGGTCGAAATCACTCCAGCCAACTCAGGTGACTGCAGCCTTTGAAGTGTGAGTTTTTTCAATCAGCGAGGCAACATCAGCATTCCGAGCATTCCCGGTATTTGTACAGATGTTGAAAATGCCAAATGCATCTACAACCACATGTAAGGCATCTATTTGTAAATGATATGTTTTGCTATCCACGTATTTCCATGTATATGCACATCTACATACAAGGTGGGCCCCCCTGGTCATAAGTTGATTAATGGGCCAGTTAACTATAGTTCTATCTATTACAACTGATAGTTACCCTAGTTATACGCCAACTTAGCCCGCCAACCACTTGTAAGTTGGTTTATAACTAATTTCATTAGGGTTCACTACCAGTTATCGGGGTCAAACCCAACTAACCAAAGTGGTTGGGGGCCTACCTTGTTTGATGGATGATCCCTTGCCACGCGAACGATGTCCTACCTGCTTGCCACGCAACCGGCAGCAGGTGCTCTGCATGCCCGGTGGAAAGCCCGTGATTTTCCACACCATTGCTGCACTTTGTGAGGACAGGGGCACCTTTTTCGGATTTGGAGGTGAAAAATTAACGATTGGAACCAAAGGTAATAGTAGTTACATCTTGTTACTTTGATATAGGTATAGTCATCCAGCAATCTCTTAATATGGAATCACTAGTTGGAGGATAAACTACTGGAACCAATAGTAACATTAGTTACTTGAACATAGGTATATTCATAGGCACCAATATATTAAAAAAACAACATTATTAGTCCTAGTTCAAAATTGAACTATTGGAACCAATAGTAATACTAGTTGGAGGATAAACTACTGGAACAAACAATAATACTAGTGGTCAAACATGAAGGACTGGAACCAAAGGTAATACTATAGGAACCAATGTAGTCGGTATAATACCTAGGAACTAGTTCACTAGCTCTAGTTACTTTAACATATAGGTATAGTCATCCAATAATATTTTGGTATGTAATTGGAACAATGTTTGTTTTTTTTACCAACTTTATAGTAACCAGCAATGGTTAACTTGAAATTTGAAATCCTAGAATGTTACCGTCTTGGAAACTAACATAGATCCTACCAAAAGGGTATCCCACTAGGAAATTGATCTTCCAATCCCTGTTTGGGAGGGTCTATATCATTTTTCAGGAGTGTACCCCATGCAGTCCAGTCATAGAGAATGATACCGGTTATAGTTTCAATGCAGCTTATATTATACCGTATACCAATATCATTTGCACTATTGGTAACCCATTGTATGCCAAGGTGCTTCTCATTGGCCGATGATGATAGTAGTTTGTACACCATACCATAATTTGATCGGTTTTCGTTGGTGCTATGTCGGGTGTATTAGTAGATATTGGTATACTAGCACTTTCAAACATTCATATTATTCATTTTTATCGCCACTTATTGTCGTTATTAGATACCGTTCCTAACCAGTAGATGCATGTTTGCATTTAGTAGTATTAACCATTGGTCTCGTGTTATAAACTAGAATTGCTTGGTGTACAGGACCATCAACTAATTTCATAGCCATGACTGCTATTATCTAGGCATATTTGGCTATTACTAGCTCTCATCCAATTCTATCATCTATTTTTGATCACTGGTTTATCAGATATCATCAACTTATCATATACTGTCAGGATTTTTCTAGATAGTCACTGTCATTGTCATCCAGAATAAGTTGCCTATTATGAAACACCATTTGCTGTTCTCAAACGTTATCAATGTAGATATTATTGGCCATTTCTAGCCTATTGGCTATTATGACCCACTATTGGTCAGGTTTTTTGTTTCCAAAATGTCTCAAACACTGTCAACTAATGTGAGAAATCAAGATTTTAGCTCCACTATCAACTAATTTTTCTATGTGGTGGTTTCTCAAACCAGGGGACCCCCAAATCATCCAATAGTAACCGTTTCAAGTAATACCAACCTTTTTTGGGGTACCTCTATTCTGATAAACCACCATATAGCTGGTATATCTCATATTTTTGCTGGCTATACAACCTAGTATCGACATTTTTTCGTGTTCCCCTATGGCTTAAGAAACATCCATGTGGCCACAGCACCTGCGCTCACCGCTGATCCCGGTCCGTGTTCAACTCCAGGAGGGTGATGAGGCACCTGGGGACCGTGGTCCTCGTGGAAACTTGATGAAAACAGGGGGAAACGATAACTGCCGACAGGAAGCACCGCCAGTTGGTCATGGTGCAGTAGTGTTTGATTGTGATTCCAAGTTTGTCGGGGATTACTGGCTGGATTATAGCTACTACCTTAGATACCTTAGCCTTTTAGGTTTTTTGGGATATGATTGATTCACCATATCATATAGCCACTAAAAATTAGACTTTAGCAAGGGATCTGAAAGCCACCAAGTGAATGTTTGAGAATCAAACACTACTGAACCATGTTAAGCTTGTTACTGGTAGTCGTTATCAACAACCACGTTAATGTTTGAATTTGGAACTTTATGCTGGTTGTTGATAATGACTAGTTACGACTCATTGTGATGGATGAATAATCATGGTAGTTGAAAGTGATTTATGTTGGTTTAGGCATTGATTTCTGATAGTTGATGATGGTATTTTGTTGCTCAGCAATGGCTTGTAGGTATTGGCACTGGTGAGTTTCTCCCAATATTTTAATCACAAGCAATGGTTATTCTCAATTGTTTGGGATTGACATGTTCGATAACTGTGTTTTGACAGTATATGTTTCGATTTTTGAATTCGATGCGGCATAATTTTGTGAGCGTGGCCAGTATATTTTCTTCTGAGCTAGCCAACGTGGCAGGCAAATTCCTCCATGCTGATTACACAATTTATCAGAGGTACGTTTGTTAGGAAATTATTTCTGTTCAAGCAACTGTGGTCCTAGGTTTCTCAAACCAGGGGAATTTCGAATTCACTCTTATTAACCATTCATAGTAATAAACCAATCATTATAGTTGGTATATCCCTGCTTAGTGCTTTTTCCCTTGTTCACAACCATTGTTAACCATCAATAAAGCAACCATGTCTTGGGGGATTGCTTGAGAAACCATTATCTTTGGAGTTGGGAAACAATCATGCTCAACCCTGGGAAACGCTCGGCTGGGATCTGAAAGTGAGAATAAAACTAGCTTGCGAGAGGCCAGCTGAATTTCTACGGCGGGGTCTCCACGTTTCATTTGGGTGTTTCTCAAAGTAGGGACCCCCAAAGCATCCATTTACAACCATGCATATAATACTAACCCAACCATTTTGGATTTGCCGATTTTGAGAAACACCCATGTCATGTTGTTTACGAGTCAGTTTGGTTTTAGGCCTCTCGCAATGATAGATTGACCATCCGTCAACTGTGAAGACTGATGAATCATCCTGGTACTGTAGTGCCTCACTTCTCAGGTGGAAGGCAGGTTTAACATCATCACTGCCATAGTAACCCGTTGCCTCTCAGTAGGATGGTATTGCAAGTTCAAGCGACCGGGCCCCCCCATTGCAACAATTGATGACATTTCAAAAATCATCACTTGGAAGACTAGTTGTTTCATGGTATATGTCTGCAGGTCAAAACAATTTACCCCTGGTGAACGTCCCATGAATGACCAAACTATTCTTAGTGGATTTGTTCACCTACCTATTTGTTGACTGGTTAATGTTGACCCACAGCCATATCCTAACTTATCAACGTAGATGACTGAGTTCCTTGTATGCCCGTTCGCAATTGTGTTCCCAGCGGCCAGCCCACAGGTGATCTATCCAAATCCTGGCTTTCCGGCCTATGATGCTTGGTGTAGCAGCGAAAGCTTCCTGATTAATGTGGTGGGTCTAGGGTTTTGAAGCTGGTTGGTGGGTTGGTCATCCCAGGATCATCGTTCACCACCTTTACTTCACCAAGGGCACCTGGTATAGAAATCATTAAGCCGCAATTGATGTTAGGCTGCAGTTAGTATGCCCCATCCTACCAGTTACTATGAAATAGTATAACCAGCTGCTTTTTGCCATTGTTGTTGGGGTTGGTTACTTACTGTAATGTTAACTGGAAGCATTGGGATGGATATGCACCCAAGTTTTGAAATGTGCTATTCAAGATTGATCCTTTCTTTTGGTCCTCGAACAAGTCTCTTGTTTTGATACCCCCAAGACCCACATGAGCATGAAATGAGTTGAAACTCATGGGGCAGGCGTTGTTCCGTGCATAGCCTACAGTTGATAGGGTGCGTTGTTGAATGATGTCAGGATAATTTTGAGTCGAGTGCGAAGTCATTTGATTATACATTTTGCCACTTCACCTCACTCAACGCCACTTGAAGTGGTATGAAGTAGCATTTGACACTTGAAATGGCATGGACAGTTTGAAAGCCCGCGAATTTGCCTTTGTCAGCTACTCGTCCGAATACACTTGTGACCCTCCCCCTACCACCTCATTCCAAACACATCAACAAGACTAGAATCATGATCAACAGCCCCAACTCACCACCAGATCCCACGGATCCCACGACTTCGTTCTCACCACAGCAGGGTGGCCCTGGGGTCCCTGGCGCCGACGCCGCCCACGGCAGCTATGAGGAGACCACCATCCAGTGGAGCGGCGCCCGTGCAGTGCCACTGCGCCTGAACGAGTCGACGGGCTTCCGCTTCAGCCACGTGGCGGCCTCGGCATGTGAAGCTTCCGCCGGTGGCCTCCTCCCGGATTTTGACCATTATTAGGCTAGTTATTACCATTAACCATTAGCATTAACCATGAACTATTAGGGTAATTTAGGGTAGTCATTGCCATTTTGACCACTAATAATCCATTAGGGTAATTTAGGGTAGTCATTACCATTTTGACCACTATTAACAATAATCATTAGCCATTAACAACAATCCATTAACATTTAACCAATAGCATTAACAACAATCCATTTTACCACTATTAACAATAATCCATTAGCATTTACCATTAACCATTAGCATTCATTTTCTATTAGGGTAGTCATTAACCACTGTTAATGGTCATATGAATGTTACCACTACATTGCTAGTCATGAACATTCATTTGCCGTGAACAATTATCAATTCACCTTTGTGTCAGCCTGGTTCTTCCCAGATCTTTCACACTACAGCGACTCGGCTGTTTCAGCAGCGGGTCCCCGGGTACTCAGGAGGAGTTGCGACGCTTGGTCTCTCCCCGTGCGCCTGCCATGGTTCGGTGGCTGCGCAGGGTGAAGGCAACGTGGGACATGGGCAGTGAACAATGACCATTGATGGATTACTAATGACTAATGGCTGTGATCATGGATATTTATCAACCATGGATTGTTTGTCCATGTGCAAAAATTAGCCAGTGGTCATGCGCGTTGATGGCCACGGTCAGCAATCACCAAGAATGTTGGCAAGTGATCAATAATGCCAGTATTGGTATTGCTGAACAGTTATGGCTGAGTTAAGGGGTGATTGAGCTCAGGGAAGATGTTCGATGACTGCAAGAACCAACCATGTTAGCCAAGACTGGAAATAACCACTCCGGACTCAATTATTTGAGATAACAGTGTTGGTGATGTTTGTTTACTTGCAATAATCAACACTGATATCGGCGAACTATTGTGGATAGTGGTGATAAAACATGTTTTTTGGAGTGGTAGAAACCACCAACTAGTCTAGAAAGATATCCAGAGTCATGGCTGTTGTTTGATATGTGTGTTGTTCTGGTCAAGACTTGTCCAGCTGCGATGGAAAAGGATCCAAATCATCACACAACAGGCGGTGTTGGAAAATGTACCCAATTTTTGGAAGCATACTATTTCCCGCCATCATGACCACCATCATCATCATCATCATCATCATCATCATCATCATCATCATCCATCACATCCATCAGAAAGCATCTGCATGTATTAACAATCATTCCTCGTCAGTAACCATCAGTCAGCACCACTAGGCACTCACTAGTCATTACCACTTACCATTCTCATATGCCCATCATTCACCAGCATTACATTTCCGTCATCGATGATTGCCGACCATCATTAACCATGGCTAACCATCATCAACCATCACTAACCATCATGAACAGCGCTATTTCGTGAGGTACGAAACTCATCATCCTTTGCTCTCCTGGAAATCCCACGGGTGGAGCCAGGGCGTCTCAGTGGGTGCAGCTTCGTCAGCTGTGGGTAGGCGTTGCCCTCCAACAAAAACCCATTTGGCCATTCCCTTCGTAGTAACCTGTGCAGAAGTGGCTCGGTCAAGCAGTTAACCAAGCACTTTCATGGGGGATAAGTTCTCCAACAAACTCATCGGGAAAACAATAGTCAATGATAGGGGAACCAGGGGCACAAGGGTTTTGACCCACTGCCAATTGAGTACCCTGGGTAGTTTACAATGTGTTTCTTTTTGTTCAGTCATTGTTTCCCCAGGGTCGAACAAAACCTATCAGGAACAGTTCGCCCACAGGTTGGTGACACCAAAAACACTCATCGCTCATTAGGATTCATTAGGTTCATTGCAAGCGGACTCAACAAGCTTGGACCCCAATCATCCATGACCATCCCTATTCGCATGAGCATCAATTCTCAACAAACAACGATGACCGGTAATTATAAAGCTGCAAAATCAACCAATTGACCAAAAGCAGTCATTAATTTAATGATCAGCAACTATCCGTTATTGGAACCCTCAACTCGAGACCATCAGTTTTGGCTTGTGCGCAACCTTTCTTCCTGACAAAACCACTGTCACTGGTAGCTTCGGGTTCTCAGTTGCAATGCTCAGCGAAATAGCTTGATTTTGCGCCAGTTTCTATGTTGTCATTCATTACCTTGATAATGATAGTAGCAGGTTGTTGATTATTATGACTGGTCAATTGTTTAATTGCTAATCATGACTTTCATAACCGTTCCGCCAACATTGGTGGCTGGTTATAGCCTCTACATTTGTTGAGGTTTCATGTCAGACACAGGACATTTGGGCATTGCCGGGATCACCAGGAGTTCATGTCAAATATGGGTGTTTCTCAAAATAGGGGTACCCCCAAGTCATCCTCTAATAGTCATTTGTTAGTAATAAACCCACCTTTTTTTGGGATCCCTGTTTTGGGAAACCACCATATCAGGTTGATGTTTGGTTGATCTTGCCAGCGATAGCAGCTTCACTCCCAGGATCGGACATCAAACTCCCAGAACTGCCACTGATCCAGAAATGTCAACGGCTGCTCCATGTGCAAGGGAACAGATGGGTGCACGAAACAAGTGTTTCCATGAAGGTGGGCCCTGTTCCACCAGCGATAGTCGTTGAGTTATATCTGGGGAAACTACCAGGCAAACTGTCGTTAAATGGCCCTATAAATCATATTACAACTAGGGGAGCCCATCTTGTAATAATCAACTATGGCTGAATAATAGCCATCTCAAGAAGCTACTGAGGCCCACCTAAGTGTAGTTAAATGGCCTTATAAACCGGCCCACCAGGCAACTGGTAGATACAAGTGTAGTTAAACAGCCCCATAAGTCGGGCTATATCTAGGGTAAATACCAATTTTGCTAGATAAATCTCCACTTCAATAGCTCTATAAGTCGGGTTTTAACCAGGGCATCTACCAGTTCAACGGCCTTGAAACCATGGGGTACCACTACGGGGGCGCCGGCGCATCCCTTCCCCACGCCGGGGGGGGGCACCCGCCCCACGGAGCCCCGTCTGCGAGGTGCTGAGCTCCCAGGACCTGGACGTGGCCGCGGAAGTGGCCAGAGACGTGGGCGCCTACGTCTTGAGCGACGAGATTTATTCCAGGACGCCTACGTCTGGAGAGAAGTGGTGAAGGATGGATGAGTAATGATGGTTGATCTAAGGATGGTAAATTTATATGATTTAAATGCCATCTAAGGATGGTAAATTTATCTGGAATGGTTGATTTAAATGATGGTTATAGATGATTAAACCACTTAACCATAAATGATGGCTATAGATGATTTATCAATAAAATATTATGCTTACTGTAAGCTAATCAGCAACTATAATCATGACTGAATCAATAACCTGGATGATTAACAATGGTTGATTCTTAATGATTAAATAACCATCCAGTTGTTTAAATAAGAGAGAAGTGATTAAGGATTCCAGATTCATTAATGATAGTAAATTTATCTGGAATGGTTGATTTAAATGATGGCTATAGATGATTAATTGACAATGGTTGATTTATGATGGTTAATCTATGGTTGATTATGATGGCTGATGGCTATTGCCAGATGATGGTTCATTTATAATAACCTGGTTGATGAACGATGGTTGATTAACAATGGTTGATTCAATGGCCATGGTTGATCTATGGCTATGGTTGATCTATAATGTTGGATGTATTAAGTGTGGTAAAAAAAAACAATGATCATATTGAGGATATTTTTGTATAGTTGAAACCACCAACAAGATTGATACTGGTTCACACTGTAGTTGATAATGGTCATAGATGAGTTGACTTAAGGATGATTACTGGTTTTGGTGGTTTGATTCACATGTTTTTTTTTTTCTCAGTATTGATTAACAAATGGTTGGTTGACTAATATGTTTTCATAGGGGTGGTTCAACCACCAACCAGATCAATACTCGTTCATAATCTAGTTGGATGGGTTGACTATGGTTTAAACTATGTTCAAATTTGAAGTTCAAATTTGGTCAGAATTATCTGGTTGATTGACTATGGTTAATTGATGAACTTTTGTTGATCTATGAATAACGGTGGTTCCTAATTGTGGAGAAAACTCTGATGAAAGCCATGGTTAATGATAATCATAAACAATTTGATATTGTAGAACCTCTGGTCAAGAATACAGTCAAGTTTGGTTAAAACTATGGTTAATTACCTATGGCTTCTAATTATGTTTCTGGGTGAAACTGCGGTTTATCTATGGTAAACACTGGTTACTCATGGTTAATGATGGCTCCAAATGGGTTGACTATGGTTTAAGCTATGGTCCATAGTGACAATAGACAAATTATTATGGTAAAACTATGTTGGTTACCATTGGTCACGATTGTTGATGATGATGAAAGTAATAAGCGGCTAAGCTTGCTTGGATCATAGCCAGGTTAAAGCGAATTTAACGCTTTAGCTCAGACGAGTATCAAACAAAACAGTTGACTTGTTCAGCAACGTTAGGTCAGGGCCGTGGACGCAGGGCTGCAATATCAAGTCACCCTCTACGTGGAACATTATGGGCCCAATTTGGCCTTGCCTGTTTGTTTCTAAGGCGTTGGTCAAGACCATCGATTAAATTTTGACATGTATCATGTGGGTTTTGTTGATGGGTATATGATGCATCAAGCACCCATGCAACACACATACTATACAGTATGGAATTGCACCACTACTGTTTCAGCGAACAAGCTCTACAATGTGGTAGTTTCAGTGCTGATGATTGAATCTTAGCGTGTGGATTCTAAATCCATCACATCCATAATCAATGTCCATAGACTACAAATAGACAAGTTATCTTTAAAACCGCGAACCCCAAACTATAATCTTAGTCTAGTTTTTCCCACACCAAACACTTGCACACGAGTGTTAGATGTCTCAATTTGTTCTTGGCCATGTCCTCACCATTCTTTGTCAATCCCACTTAAATTGTTGTTTTTGCCCATATTATTGTTGGTTATATTATTGATAAGTGAACCAGTTATTATGGCGAACCACTTCCTGTGGCATGCAACGGTCCCACGTTCCGCTGCGATCACAGTCTGATCTTCGACGGCCAGCACGACAGCATTAGATTGCGCGAGGCCATGGGGTGGTGACAGGGAGGGCCTCGCATATGCCATAAGCCACTTGTCAGTGTTTGAGTATCATGTGATCAACAGCTAAAAAAAACAACCACAAAAACAGACATGGCCATGGATCAAAATTAACCAACCAACAATGAGGAATAGTAACCAGCCATTAAAAGGGAAAACAATGGTTAATGATAGGGGAACAAGGGGTACAGGGTTTTGACCCACTGCCACATGACCACTGAATATCCAACATGTGACCAGGGCATTCCATCGGTGAAACTCACGCGGCTTGGGCCTTGAGCGATCCGGACCCCAAGTCGTTGATCACTGAATCGGGTCGCTGGGATGATCCGAAGATGTGGCAGTTTTGTAGGGGCAGAGGCCAGGCCAAAAATCACTAAAAAAAAACAAACATATTGTTGGACCATATTGAGATATTTAGGGATACTTCTAGTAGCGAAATTTTCACCTGGTGTTTTTGCTTGTCGATGAACATTGTCCGGACACAGGAGCCTTTTTCGGATTGAGAGTGATGACTATATTTGCCATATCCTTTCAACAAAGGTTCCTTGCCCATGGCCGACATACTACCGACATGCCTACATCTCAGGGCAAGTGGTTGCAGCAAGAGAGAACTTCATCCAGTGTGTTCCCGGTTGGTGGTTTCAATCGTTGATTTCAAACATATTTCCCAGCCCCAGGATACCGAAGTGAAACCCATGAGCTACTTCTTGGTTTAAACCACTCACTAGCCAGCCAACCAGGCAGCCAACCAATCAACCAATCATGGAACTTAACATCTGTGTACTCCTGATGATCACTCTCTGATTTGATCAGCCAGCCAACCAATCAGCCATCCAGCCAACCAACCATGGAACAACTGAACATAATTGAATCTTTGTACTACCCTTTGATTTTGTTTTTAGCCCAGCCAACCAATCAGCCAACGTCACTAGCCACCATGAATCATTATCAACCACCATTGTAAACCATTATGTACTGACCATTATCAACATGTTTTTCCCTAGTAATCATGAAGAAATGATTGGTTGACTCATATTTTTCATCGGGCTGGTTCAACCACCAACTAGTTATTCTTAACCAAGCATATATCAGCCAAAAATGTTCACTAAGTCAACCAACTAGTCATAAGTAAGTTGTTCCGACTAGTTATATTAGCAAACAATGGTCACTCCCTATGTCTTTCCCGGCTAACCGGTCACCAGGGCATGGCCGAGCAGTGCATTTTGCTGGACGGATGCAGCAAGGCTTTCGTCCAGCCCTGAGATGCGCGCCTGAGATGTGTCGAGTCGATGAGCTAGGATGAAGGGTGGTTGGTAACGATTGGTTCGAAATGGTTGGTTTTGAATGGTTGGTTTAAGAAGGTTGGTTTGAGATGGTTGGTTCGAAATGGTTGGTTTAGAATGGTTGGTTCAAAATGGTAGGTTAATGGTGGTTGGTTTGAAATGGTTTGTTAGTACTGATTGGTCAGTAGAGATTGGTTAATAGAGGTTGGTTGTTCATGGCGACTTCATTGTGGTGGTTGATAAGGGGTAATTGCTCAATGATGGTTGGTTGATGTATGTTGATAATCGTCAGTACACAGTGGTTTACAATGGTGGTTGATATTGATTCATGGTGGCTAATTAGCGATGATG
>VSDK01004803.1:50488-82317 GCA_009767595.1 Symbiodinium kawagutii | reverse complement strand
TGATCGTGATGGTGATGGTGATGGTGATGGTGATGATGATGATGATGTTGATGGTGATGGTGATGGTGATGGTGATGGTGATGGTGATGGTGATAGTGAGTGGTTGAATGCTTTATCACATATGAATGGTCAATTATGTTTAGTGATGGCTGATTACACTTGATGATTGGTAGTGGTAAGAATTACTATGTTGCAGTCTAACAAAGCCTGGTCTAATCGCCGATTCTGGATGTTTCACCAGGAAGTAATTGTTTTCCCTCACTGATCTTGTGCTTGATTGTCTAGGCGTTTTGCAGTATCACTAGCAGTACATGTTTCTTTTGAGCATGCAGAGCAAGGGAATTTGTTTTGCTCATATCTTTGCCATGGGTAGTTTACTGCCATGACTTCTGGCTGTGCATGGCAGCTCCTAGTTGATCCCTAAGAAATCATCCCAATCGGTGCCTATCAAGAATTGCCGTTTCGAAGGGAGAAATATTGCATACCTTTGTCAATGAGGCTATAGTCAATGCCACGATAGTGATTTGTTTCTTCCATTATAATCTCTAGATAATGATCGCAGTAATTTCATGCGACAAAAACGATAGCTGGCTGGTGACCTTAAACATGTTTATTTTCCAAATGTATTAACAAATGCTTGGTTGGTTGACTGGCACATATTTTTTATAGGGTGGTTCAACCACCAACCAGCATTATTATCCAATCATTAACAATTATCAACTCATCACTAACCATTCATTCACCTCTATCAAGTTGCAGTGAGAACTTCCAGTCATTAACCATTAGTCAACTATTTATGTGAGAACTTCCAGTCATTAACCATTAGTCAACTGTTTATTGACCATTCATCAACCATCATCAACTCATCAGAAACCATTCATGAACCATTCGTAAACCTTACTGAAGCCAAGGATGTGAGTAGTACCTTCAGTGAGTGCCTTTCAGTCCAAAGGCCATCACTAACCAGTCACTATATCCCTTATACCCTAGTATAAGTCATTATAAGAAGGGTTATATCCTAGTCATGAGTCATATCTAGTCATTATATCCTATATCATCCCTAATATAACCCCTTATAGTAGGGTCTTTTCGTATCGATGTAAGTTGTGCCTTCAGTAAGGGAGTCGATGCCGAAGTCCCAAGGCCATGACTGGTTGGCGCTTGGGTTTCGGTCTGTTCCCTGCGAAGCTGGTGGAACCTGCACGGAATTTGGCCATCAACAGCTGGACCTGTCACTGGTCGGGAAGGGGGTTGGGAAGGCTGGGGTGGTCGGGTGGTGAGATCCGGGGGAGGTTGGGCTATAATTAACTTTAGTAAGGACCAGGGTCTGGGGATGAGGAGGTGGTTGATTAACTAGGGGGGGTTTATTAATCCTGACTTGACATTAATGACGAGTTAATGATTAACAATAGTCAACCAATATTAATCAACCAATAATAGCGAGTCGATATTAATCAACCAACAGTCTTGGCTATGGGTCAAATTATTCAACCAATTGGCCAACCATATGGTTAATGATGATTAATAATGGTTGATAACAAGGGATAATCATCAACAATAGTTATTGGCTATGGGTTGATGTAAAGCAACCAGTTGATTAACCATGGTCGGTGATGGTTAATAATGGTTGATAACAAGGGATAATCATCAACAATAGTTATTTGGCTATGGGTCAATATTAATCAACCAATGCTATAGCAAGTTAATGGTTAAGAATAGGGCATGAGAACTAACAATTATAGTGCATATGTACCAACTACATGGCGAGTTGGGTCAATATTGAGCAACAATAACGGGGGTTAATAAAGAACAAATCTATAGGGAAAGCGAGCTCGTTGATTAACGATGGAGGAACCAGGGGGACGAAGGGTTTTGACTCGCAGCTATTTGGAGTTCCTGCTGCGAGTGACAACAGGGGCATGGTGTGGTGCCTGATGCGGTTTCCGGGGAGAACATGCGTTTGATGCGTGTGCTTTGCTGTGATGGTTTGGTGAAAGCAGTTGGAATTACGGTGAATATAGCCAATATCAGCCCTTGCTTGGGCATCGGTCACAAGTAGGAGGTTTTTGACTGTAACTGTCCATTGCGGAGTCGCAGGACGGAACCTATCAACTGGTAGAACAAATTGACATGATGTGTAGCCGGTAGTATCTTACTGTATCTTGCTGTGCTTTCCTGGATTCATTTTTTTGTGTTGTGATCTCGCTCCTCCGCCTTTTCTTCTTTCCTCCTTCCCTCCTTCCTTGGCCACCTCCTCCTCATCGTCATTATTATCTCTGAACGTTGTCCTTGTTAGTTGTCCATCACAACTCAACCTTTCTTATTCATTTCATTCATCAATCCGTCATCGACCCGCCATCAAACCGTCATCAACCCGCCATCAAACCGTCATCAACCCGGCATCAACCCGGCATCAACCCATCGTCACCATCCTGATAATCATCCTTGTGCGGTGGGTTTCCTTCTGCCCTTTTTGAATTGTTTGGCTTCGATGCCCTCTTTCTGCCTCAATCACTGTTTATTTGTTCCTTCATGCACACACTTGGTAGTCTTGAGTTTGCTATGATTTATCATGGTTAATTACACAGCTTCAAGCGTCATGAACCTTCATGAGCTACTGGCCAGCATCAAGGATTTTTAATTCTAGGTTGGGGACTGCCGGAGTGTAACCATAATCATAATGTTTCCTTTTAATCCTTCATAAAGTTTATTCACCATCATTCATGGATATTCATGGCTATAACCCCTATAAGACCCTTAAAAAATCATGCCCGATAGTAAATCCTATATAACAACCAACAGTATTATCATCCAATCATCGAGAATTATCAACTCATCACTAACCAGTCATTATATCCTAGTCATATCTAAGTAGTCATTACATCCCATATCACCCCTTTTATAACCCCCTTATATTAGGGCCTTTTCGTATCGGGGATGGCTGGTGACGGCGACCCATCCAGCTGCGCGCCGAGGTCTTCCGCCCTTCGTAGCGGCCGGGGCCATCGCGGCCATGGAGACACCGAAGGATGGGATCTGCTGGACGACCATCGTGGACCTACAAGGTGGGCCCCAAGCACTTGGGCCCCCTATTAATTGGCCAAGTAACTAGGGGTAACTAGGGGTAAGTACCAGTTAACTAGCTATTAGTTGGTTTATTTGCCTAAGTTAACTAGGGGTAAGTACCAGTTATGGGGGGTGAACTTACCCCACTTATAAGTATTGGGAACCCACGTTGTACGTGTTGATGCGTACCCACAAAAACCATAGGTATTCATTTTTTTTTTCGGGTTTTAACCCCTATAGTTAATGGTTGACCATAGGGGTTTAACAGGGGTTATGAGGCAAAAACCGCCACCAGATGGCAGCAAAAGGTAGTGGTTAATAGGGGTCGATTATTGATAACTAGTGATTAAGTATAGAGGGGATAATGGCTATCAACAACAAGGATCGGGGAATGACTCCAACAATCATGAAATCGCGGCTTGGGAGTTCAGTTGTTCGTGTCCCCGAGGCATTTTCCACACTTGGCTATGGGACGGGGCAGAGATAGGATATAAAAGGGACAGGGTGAGAACCCACCGATTTCGATGCCATGTTTATTGAGATTCTCAAACCATAGGCACACTTGCCCTGTGACAGTATCATCAGATGAATGGTTATCACTAATTGTTTGTTTGTTTTTAGCTTATATACTGATAATGAGTGAGTGATATTAGTCGGTGAACCATAACCCATGCTATGGTAAAGATTAATTTTCACCATTCAAGGATAGTACTGCCAATTGCATGCCAATATCATCATTGGTTATGATTGATATTAATTAGTTATTAAATGGCGGGACCCAGAATTCACCCGCAAACCAATATTCATAATGCATGTCTACGTATTACAAACAGATGGTAATCACGTATTTGTATTCAAGTTCATTGTTGCACCAGCGTAGCCAGTATCATAAAGATAACAGACATGTTTTGTTCATGATGACTACCGACCCTCTCATAAAGACAGTTATCTACATCAGCGAATCTTAGTTGGCTATATGAGAGATAGTGTTACCCCTGCATTAGTAGACATGAATGCAGTTGGCGAATCTTCATCAGCGAATCTCACTGCTGGCGGCGCCAGTTGTGTCCGCCATGGTAGCCGCTACCCCAATCAGTGGCAAGCCGTGGCCCCAGGAAGAGCTGGACTACATGCGCTTGGAATACGCCGCGAGGTGGAGATGTGGCTGAGGTAGGTGGGTGGGATGGTCTGTAGCTTGGTTGGGTGGATGGTTGGTTGGGTGGGTGGGTGGATGGGTGGGTGGGTGGTTGGTTGGGTGGGTATGTTAGAATATGAGAGCAACATATGCTCCACAATGCTTTGGCTCAACACGTAGGCCTTGAGCCCATTCCAACATACAGAAAGACAACGTGAGCGCCTACAGGAAAAGGAGTGCAACAGTGCTGGTTGGGAGTTGGAACACAGTTGAATTTCAAAGGGTGGTTGGTTGGTTGGTTGGTTGGTTGGTTGGTTGGTTGGTTGGTTGGTTGGTTGGTTGGTTGGTTGGTTGGTTGGTTGGTTGGGTATGTTAGAATATGAGAGCAATATATGCTCCACAATGCTTTGGCTCAACACGTAGGCCTTGAGCCCATTCCAACATACAGAAAGACAACGTGAGCGCCTACAGGAAAAGGAGTGCAACAGTGCTGGTTGGGAGTTGGAACACAGTTGAATTTCAAAGGGTAGTTGGTTGGTTGGTTGGTTGGGTGGTTGGTTGGGTGGTTGGTTGGGTGGGTTGGTTGGTTGGTTGGTTGGTTGGGTAGTTGTAAAATTTGTTTGACCTAGTTCCATCATCCAACCATCACTTCGTTCAACCTTTCCGTATTTGACAATCATATACTTGTAAATGCATTTATTGATTTATTTATTATATATATATTTATATAAATAGACCTTTCGCCACTAGTTCTATCATCAAACCATCAGCTTTACCCCTCATGAACTGGCAGACAGTTTTAGCCATCAGTTTTACCATTAGTAGTTTTCACCATGAGCTTCAACTGTCAGCTTTACCCTTCAACCAAGTTGAAACATCATTCAGCCATCACTTCATTCCTTTGGATGTTTAGTCATCATCTACGTATATAGCCATCATTCATTTCCCCATTCGTTTGCACACCCCTGAACATCAATTCATCAACTTCACCCCCCATGGACCCGCGGGTAGGTTTAGCCATCTGTTATACCATTGGTCTTCCCTAGTAGTTTCCCACATGCGTTTAAAGCATCAATAGTACCTCTCATGATCCTCAAATCAGAAATTCTACCCCTCAGCCAATTTGAAACATCATTCAAAGTGATTTTCATGCAAAATGTAGACCGCGTAAGGTTGTTGGGCTTGCCCATCTCTAAGCATCAAACAATCATTTTGTCAACCATAAGTTTTCCCATCAGCTTTTTCCCAGTAGATTTTTCCCATATGTTTTTTCCCATGGGTTTTTCCCAATAGGTTTCAACCACGAATTTCCCATTAGTTTCCCATTAGTTTTCAGCCACAAGTTTTTCCCATCAGATTTTCCCATCAGATTTTCCCATGAATTTCAACCACAAAGTTTCAACCATGAGCTTTACCCCCCCAACCCTCCGGTTCTTCTGGCGCCAGGCGTGACTTGCTCTTCGAAAAACTGAACGAATTGCCAGGCATTTCCATCGCGGTAAAGCCAGCGGGCGCCATGTGCTCCGGGGGCTGGCAGGGTGGTGGGGTGGTGGGGTGGTGGGGTGGTGGCAGGTTGGTTGGTGGGTTGTTGGGTGGGTAGATGTGGGTAGGTAGGGTGGTAAGTTGGTTGACGTGTTGTTGGTGCAAGAATCTTTGCGTTTGCGTTTTTGTTGATGGTTGGGTGGTGTTGTGTGTGTGTGTGTGTGTATGTTTTTGTTCATGTTTGATGTGTAAACGTTCGGATGTGCATGTTGGTCATTGCACCCATATACTGTATGCGGTCCCATGGGATGCGATGTAAGGCAATGCAATGTCGTAGAATCTACTCTAAGGTGCTGCATGTTTGCTTTCGCTCGATGTGTGTGTGTAGGTTTGTTTGTTTGACTGTTCCACTTTCTGGTGTTCCACTTCTCCATTTCTTTTCCTTCACAGGTGTTCACCTTTCTCAACAGTTTTTCCTTCAATGACTCTAAAGTGGAGAAACAAATAATGTTTTTCCTTCAAATGATTATGACCAGTTGTCCATTAACCAATTAACAATTTGTATAATCGATAATCAACCATGAATCAACCACTAATCAACCATTGATTAACGATTAATTGCAGTCCCGTTGTTTATTGGTTAATTCATTGTTAATTAGTGGTTGATTAATGGTTGACCAATGATCAACCATTCATTAACCATTATTTGTAATCCCATTGTTTGTGTTCAGTTCACAAAGCAATGATTCTGCACCCAGCCCAAGGTTGAGAAAATCTTGCTGCTTGCGAGGCATCATGAATGCCCGATCGCATCATCATGAGCTATCAACTGCGACTGGTCATTTGCAGGCCACGGCCTTTTGTAGATGTTTAAAATCTG
Organism: Symbiodinium kawagutii; assembly: GCA_009767595.1. Classification (NCBI taxonomy): domain Eukaryota; class Dinophyceae; order Suessiales; family Symbiodiniaceae; genus Symbiodinium; species Symbiodinium kawagutii. Next base: position 75,754 of record VSDK01004803.1, on the reverse strand, counting down.
GCTATGGGTCAATATTAACCAACCAGTAATGGGGATAGTGACCAACCAATAATAAGGAAAACAATGGTTATAATGATGGTGGAACCAGGGGTACGGGGTTTTGACTCACTGCCATCCAGTTAAACAAAGATCGATGAATCACAGTATCGAATTCTCCGCAGTGGTTCTTAGACAATTCAGATCACAACTTGAAACCAAGCAACACTAATGGTCATTGAGCTCACCAGGGTCTTCATCTTGTTTCACGCTTTTCACCCCGGTGAAAACACCCCTGTGAAAAGACACCAAACGCGCTACATAGCCAGGGGGGCGGTTTACCCCCGCGCCGGGCCTCGCTCCTCCAGGTACTTACTGGCGAACGTCACTGGTACTTCGTTGAGTTCCAAAGCCTTCGCGGAGCGTTTGTTGGAGGAGCGCCAGGGCGCAGGGAAGCCTCGGCGCCGCGGCCACGGTAGAAACGCGTGAGCCGTGACGGCGTCAGATGGTTCATGGTGGTATGTGTGAAAACTCAACAATGTGCTCGTTGATTCCTTGATGGTTCATATGTGAGTATAATGCTGGCTGATAGTGGGGGATGATAATGAAAATAGTGAAAATGATCGACAACCATAGTAGATCTAGCTGTGAAGATACCACCCCCAGTTCAATTCTGAATAGATGTTGATATGACTTGAATGTTTGGGGCATGGTACGTAATTACATTAAATGTACTCTGAAAAGTAGGTGGACAATGCGTGAGAATCATTTTGCAACAGACATCTCTTCTAGATCACTCAATACTTGGCCCAACTCGGACCATTGCCACATACTGTAGCTCTTTTGTTACCTGATTCAAATGTGATGCAGGGACTGCTGCAATCAGTTGAACCATGGAATTTCCCCACGATCACCGCGGTTGATGTGAATGTCATAGAAAAACATAATAAAACATATATGAACGCTCGTGCACACAACAAGTGCGGTGGATATAGTCCACCGTGATCCCCGTGTGTTTGATTCTTGGGCAAAACAATAAACATTTCCGACAAGTAAAGCTGTGAGGACCTCATGGTCCATAAACAATGATTTGAGGATGGCGACAGTCGAAGGGTGCGACAGCGAAAATCGATCCAGCGTATAGTTACACTTGGTTGGTCATCACTACGTGGTCGAGTGATTTCAATCACTGCCAATCAGAGGACCATGTGTATTGATTTGACATGAAACCATATTGAACCTATTGTGGGCCTAAGGAACTCCCACTATCCAACGGCTGCCTTGTAACCAATCAATGTAGGCTTGATCTTGTTCGTTTGCAACTCCCGGCAGCACAACATGATGCCATGCCAATCCTTCTTAACCACCTATCTCTGCTGCTAGTTGCCCAAAAGCACATGTTTAGCACAATGAACATCCCAATCCTGAAACATGTTGGGATGAACTATTGAGAATTTCAAGGATGTTATTAGGCATATTTAAGAAACATATATCCCACTCTTCCGTATATTTAAGCAGCATATATCCCACTATTACTCTGCTGATGAACATCCCACGCCCACCTGTCACCAGCACCGCGCAGGAGGAAGCCGTTTCTCTCCTCGATGGCCGCTACTTCGGGTCTGCTGGAGATGGCTTGGTCAGGTCCCGCGATGGTCGGGACCTCCCTGGCAGTCGCAGCTGTGGATGATGAGCCTGGTCATCTTCTGAAGGGGTGGTTTAACCAACGAGGAGAATAGATTAACAACCATGAACACAACAGTTCTGAAATGATTCACCATGGTAAAATGCCAAGTTTTGATTAACAATCGTTGAAACATTAACACCTGATACGCTTTTTTATTGGTGAATGCCGGTCCTGTGGCCAAAGCATATCATGACAAGACCTTGCTGTGACACGTCATGATTGGTCCATGCATGTCCATGCCATGGCTTTGAAGCACCCCTGGTCACAGACATGGGATGTGTACCACTGGATGTATGCGAGGGTTTCTCAAAATAGGGGACCCCAAAAATGGTTGGTTTGTTACTATCAAGGATTGAACTTGGATGATTTAGGGGTCCCCTATTTTGAGAAAGACCCATGTTGATTATAGTTGTCACCTATCAGGTTTCCTGTTTGGTTAAGCCAGCTACCAAATGGGTGAACCGCGAACCCACCTGTTGGACCAGTGTTGCTCAGTTCATTTTGCATCACCTAGTATGAACCTCGACCAGGATACCTCACCTGTAACCACGGCAGTAAGTCTGGATCTATTCACCGGCAGTAGCCACATTAGCCATCAATTCAGCTTGCTGCCAGTTGGCCGAGACAGGGCTGGTGGGTACGCTTCAACAACTCTCCACAAGTCTTGGTCGTAACAACGAGTTCCCCATACCCTGCCTCAGGGCCAACGCTGGCCATACCTACCAATCATCCCTCAAATCAACCAATGACAGTCACTGCCATCCGCTATGAACCAGTGTTAACTCGTATCAAGAGCTCTCTACGGACCATCGTCAATCCCTGGGTGTTAAGATAATCGATCATCGTCACTACACCAAATATGGCTACTTTGCGTCAATGCTTCAGATTCGAGCGCTGAAATCAGGATCTCTTTCGCTCAATCGCGCGAGCGTTTGGAGGAAGGCTGCGCCCGGGGGCCCAGGGGAACTCACCAGCAACGGAAGTGAAACTAGCAGCGACGGCTTGCGACTTCGAGGCTTCCACTGTTGAAAACATGGTGATTACTATGCCCAGATGCTCCTCATGGTGGGTGTTTCTCAGAGGACCCTAAAAAGGGTTGGTTTATTACTATATGAATGACTAGCATTGAATGATTTAGGGGTACCCCCATTTTGAGAAACCACCATATGTACCTGGATTTGGGTTATGTGACAGGTACATGTAGGTAGTACATGGAGCATTTGGGATGGCATTATGGATAATGTGACGTGCCACAAACGCATGGGATAGGTCAACCCGGGTGGATCCGGAGGCACTTGAAGCCATGTCGAAATGGTCAGGCTTCGGGTACTTGCTCCAGGGTGGTACGGTAGTCATTTGGTGGTTTCTCAAAAGTTTCTCAAAATAGGGAACCCCCAAAAATGGTTGGTTTATTACCATAAATGACTTATATTGGATGATTTGGGGGTACCCCTAGTTTAAGAAACCACCATTTATCGATAGGACTGAGCCATTGATGTTGGAAAACGTTAGTAAATAACCACCAGCACCATGGATTATCTTGGGATGCGATCCAATCTCTCAGTTGCTCCATGGAGTTACCCCAGGTATTCTTGCCAACATGTAACACATACCTACAACATGACCCGGTTTTGGAGGTAGATATCCACCCAACCAATGGAGTATCAGTCACTGTCACCTGTGCCCCAGGAACGCATCAAGAGATTCCTGATGCGATTAACGACTTCCTGATGTCAAGTGTCAAGCCAACCGCTGGAAACCACGCTGCAAGCCAAGTGGGGAGAAGCCGAAGCCTTCGGTTTCTCCCCACTTGTATTGCAGCCATGGTCATGACAGTCATCCCATGTGTATGCATTTCATGGGGATAGACTGAGTCAAAGGCTAAGCAGAAAGGTTTCAGATGTGCAAATTATGGATGAATCCATCTCTTGGAGTGTCATCCTACTTGACAAGTGGGTGATATTGACAAGTTGAGTCAGAATTCAAGACGTCGTCTCGACACAGATCCTGTCCGACAATGTGCTATGTATCATGGCCAAGTAATCATCAAGTTGGAATTTATGCGATACATTTAAACATTTTAAACATATTTACACATTTTAAACCTACCCTCTCAAAGTTTATGTACAATTTAGGTCGTTTAGTTACAATCACCATCAGAATGGCTATGACACTTGCTGGGTCATTGTGTACATAGGTCGCTGGCACAGCTGTGCTGGTGGATTTCCATCGCTTGCTAAAACGAAGCCTCCGCCGCGTGGATTGGAGTTGGGTGCCGTTCGGAGTACGCATGGAGACAGAGCCATGCAGCACGCATTTATGCTCTAATGAGATGCGACAAATGTGTTCGTTTACATGTGTACATACAAGTCACGGTTTTTACCGTGCATTTTCTTTGCACAAGTCACACAATGTTTATGTTTGTACAAGTCACGTTGTTTACATTTGTGCATACAAGCCACCAAAGCGCAGTCACGACTTGCTTTGAGGACCGATGAGAAAGGGTGCTATAGGATGTTTAACATGCATTATGTGTTGTTGCCATGGTGACTGCACATGCGGGCAGCTGCAGGTTTGATAGTCAGAAACACATTGTGTATGTGAATACGTTTACTCTTTGTGTTTTGATTGTTTGATCGTGTGTTTCTTAGCCTGCTTTTGTTTAACTCTTGCATGCACATCCTACTCATTCATCAAACTGGGCATGTTTCTCCAAGTAGGGGACACCAACCCTCGAAATTATTCACTTTATCAACCATTCATAGTAATGAATCGTAATGAGCCATCCCTTTTTGGGGTTCCCTATTTCGGATGTCTTGAATCATGCAAGTGATCGCGCTTTCCTTTGAGCCTGTCAAGCGCGACAGGCAATGTTGGAACAGCAGAAGAAGTTGCATGCATGCCAAGTGCGAAGCCCAGCAGCGAGTCATCCCATCCACCCCTCCCGGGACGGCCTGGTATAGCAGGGTAGCTCGGTAGTCCTTGGGGTGATTCCCAGGGGTCAGTTTCTGACCATCGGGTTAAACCAAAACCCTGGGCTTGGGAAGACCTTGTGAGAGAAGAGACACCATGATTTAAGGTCAAACAAATTACCCATCAGCCGTCGATGAGTCCATTCCGTCAGCAGTGTTGCTAAATGACTTGTTTTGATCATCGAGAACAACACAACCCAACACAACGCAACACAAAACACAACACAACACAACACAACACGACACGACACAACACAACACGACACGACACAACACAACACAACACAGAACACAGAACACAGAACACAACACAACACAACACAACACAACACAACACAACACAACACAACACAGAACAGAACAGAACAGAACAGAACAGAACACAACACAACACAACACAACACACAAAAGACAACACAGCACAAAAAAAACACACAACACAACACAAAACACAACACAACACAAAAAAACACAACACAACACAAAACACAACACAACACAACGCAGAACAGAACACAACACAACACAACACAACACACAAAAGACAACACAGCACAAAAAAAACACACAACACAACACAAAACACAACACAACACAACGCAGAACAGAACACAACACAACACAACACAACACACAAAAGACAACACAGCACAAAAAAAACACACAACACAACACAAAACACAACACAACACAACGCAGAACAGAACACAACACAACACAACACAACACACAAAAGACAACACAGCACAAAAAAAACACACAACACAACACAAAACACAACACAACACAACGCAGAACAGAACACAACACAACACAACACAACACACAAAAGACAACACAGCACAAAAAAAACACACAACACAACACAAAACACAACACAACACAACGCAGAACAGAACACAACACAACACAACACAACACACAAAAGACAACACAGCACAAAAAAAACACACAACACAACACAAAACACAACACAACACAAAACACAACACAACACAAAAAAGAACACAACACAACACAAAACACAACACAACACAACGCAGAACAGAACACAACACAACACAGAACATAACACAACACAACACAACACAACACAACACACAAAAGACAACACAGAACACAACACAACACAACACAACACACAAAAGACAACACAGAACACAACACAACACAACACAACACACAAAAGACAACACAGAACACAACACAACACAACACAACACACAAAAGACAACACAGAACACAACACAACACAACACAACACACAAAAGACAACACAGAACACAACACAACACAACACAACACACAAAAGACAACACAGAACACAACACAACACAACACAACACACAAAAGACAACACAGAACACAACACAACACAACACAACACACAAAAGACAACACAGAACACAACACAACACAACACAACACAACACAACACAACACACAAAAGACAACACAGAACACAACACAACACACACACACACAAAACACAACACAGAACACAACACCACACAAAACACAACACAACACAACACGGAACACAATACAACACAACACAACACACCACAGAACACAACACAACACAACACAACACAGAACACAACACAACACAACACAACACAGAACACAACACAACACAACACAAAACACAACACAACACAAAACACAACACAACACAAAACACAAAACACAAAACACAAAACACAACACAACAAAACACAACACAACACAACACAACACAACACAATATATATATATATATTTCATCTTAATTGGATTCTAATCAGCTTCTGCCAAGCCCCTAGACCCAGGCCGGATGGGATTTGTAACTGGTTGTTATCTTGGCATCCAGGACAAATCTCCACGAGCACTATGTGTAGTGATGATGTTGCGTATTCTAGGTATTGTACGTATGCGAATTTAGAGTCATCCCCCAATCATCCAGATTTTGTGAACTGTGAACTGCGGATTTTTGGGATGCACACCAATCACTTCTCAATAACCTATGATGCTGTCACGAGACTTGGTACATCATAAACCTATGTGACGAACCAATAATTTTTGACTAAGCTTATGAATAACCTATGTGTCCATGTTGGTCTGTCACGGGACTTGGGACACTTCTGCCTTGATTTTCATGGCTGGCTGGTCCGCAACGGGGAAGTGTGACCTGGGGGCCTGAAACCATGGACAACCACAACGGAACGATCTACACATTCGCTGGGCCCCCAACCACTTAGGTTAGTTGGTTTAAAAGCCTAAGTGGTAGTTATAACCCAACTCAAAACTATTGGGGGCCACCTTGTGGAGGTTGGTTGATCTATCAATTAGCCAACCACAACTGGTAGTTACCCCTAGTTAAGGTAGTTATAAACCAACCGTTCGGTGGTTGGGGGCCCCACCTTGGGTGAACTTGGGTATACCGATGCATCAGCGTTTGTAGCCTGACCCAATCACTACTTGGATGTGCACCGCCCAGGGTGTGTTCACTGGGATAGCAGTAATCGACCCTATCAGGTAGCTTGTGACCTGAACCATGCTTAGTTACCAGTTACTGGCTAGGGATTTCAATGATTACACGTATAGAACATGATGCTCCCTTATGATCCAGCCATTATGATCCAACCACCATGATCCGTGTCTTACCCGTCACTTTGATTCACTATTTGTCTTGTTTCATGGTGGCAATGATGCTTGACACTGATCTATTCATCGCTAACCATGGCTAATTACCAGATAGTAGTTGGTTGATAAGCTGGTCCATTAATGGTCGAGTTTCGGCTAATTGATGGTTTTAACAACTCAAGTGAAGAGTTGTTGATGATGCTAACCTCATGGTGCTTGATTGTTAGTGATTCGTTGTTGATGGTCAATTAAAGATTGATGTCGGCTTGTATATAAACTCAATAGTAGCTGATGATTATGGATGATAAGTTTGAATCTAGTGGCAAATGAGCTGCTCGATTGTCGATTCATAGTGTCCAGTGCATCAACTGCTTTCGCTTCACGGTGGTACCGCGGGCGCCGACACTGCCGTGGGGCCCAAGCGCCGGAACGCAACTGTCGTTCACCGTGGAGTTGGAGGCTGTGCGGCGAGGCCTGGGCTGTTGCGCTGCCGTGGTCAATAAGCGGACCAGTAGTGGTTGCTAGTTCTTGGTGGCAACAGCTCAGGATGTTGCTGGTGGCTAGTGATAAATACAATAGTTGTTGGATGTTGTTGGTGGCTAGTGGTTGCGATCTTCGCGAGTTTTGTTGGTCTTGATTTGCAAAGGACAACTCATAAAGGCCGTAAGAAATGGTAGTAAGGCTCCAGATATTTCAATATTTGCATCTATATTATATTACTGGTTGGTGGTTTCAATCATTTTTTCCCAGTAATGATTAACACATGGTTGGTTGACTAGTGACTAATATTTTTCATAGGGGTGGTTCAACCATCAACCGGATTACGTCAAAACCCAGTTACCCTTTGACTGATCATCATCCGGGTAGCGGCTACCGGGGATCACGTGATCACGTGCTGGGACGAGCTCCAGGATGATTTGTGGCTGGCTCCGGAACGACCTGCGATGTCAAGACTCCCCGGAAGCTCGGAAGCAACCAAGCAGCGGGGTTGGTCCGGACCACTGTGCCAGGTGGAATCTGGCGAGCTGGGTCAGCCGCAGTTAACCAACCAATGCTATAGCTGGTTGATGGTTAATGATAAGGCCTTGAATCGTTTTGAGGGTTTCTGATGGTTTCTTCAAGAGATTTAAAACCATGACTGGGTGGATGAAATCGCTACTACCTTTGCTTTTCTTCGGTTTTTGGGATATGATTGATTTACCATTTGTCGCCACTAAAGCCGTTAGACTTTTAGCAAGGGATCAAAAAGCCACCAAGATGAATACTGTAACCATCATTCTGTCTAATGATTGTTCTGGAGATTTTGTGAATCTGATGGTTTTTGATGGTTGTTAGAAGGGAAGAACCGCCAAGACCAATGACCAAGCACTGAAACCATTCTATTCACACTGAGATATGGACAACATGCGGGTGGTGTGACCTTAAACACCGGTTCATGAAACTTTGTTTAAATATGACCAAGCTGGTGATATCCTCCAGAAATCATCCACTTCCCGAGACGCTTCATCCCTGATGGATCATGCGCCATGGCACTGACGTGGGGATCCAGAAATCGCTGAACTGCTGGCCTTTGTGCTCAGTGTTGATGCCAAGGTAGGATAAGGAGTTGCTGATGTCACGGTATTGCTGGATCCACGTGGGTATGTATTTCCATTCTTAGAGACTAGGCGCTATTACTATTAATAATGGTTTGCAATTTTTGTTTTCTATTATAGAGTATAATAAGCAACAATTGTAGGGGATGTACCAACTATATGTTTCTCAAGCCAGTGGCAATCGCAAGGCTATGTTTGGTTTATTATTTCAGAAATGATTACTAAATAGATGATAAGTGGGGGTACCCCGATGACTTGAGAAACCACCATGTGGATATATGTATTTCCACTACTGGTTGGTGGTTTCAAACATTTGTTATTTTCCGGAGTATTAGCAAATTGGTTGGTCGACTATTTGTTGTCATAGGGGTTGCAACCACCAAACAGATTAAATACGGCCGTAGTTCAGATTCATCACCACTACCATCATCAACCACCAGTCATGGATCGTAGTCGACCAGTTTGTTGCTGGCTTATATGATAAGGGGTTGATGAATGGTGATCGTGATAGGGACTGATTATGATTAATGATGTCTAGGGTTCATAGTGGTTGAACATGATCACTAATTGTTGTGGTTCCTCACGATGAATGTGACCATCAGGCTATAGGTTAATGATGGTTAACTATAGTAATTCATGATAATGGACTAATGATGTTTGATAATTGTTAATAATGGTTGATATCGGTGAGTGATGGTAAGCATGACCGGAATCCAGGGGATTCACTTTAGGAATTGGCCGCCATCTGCTGAGATTACTTGAGAACAAGCCGCAGATTTACATAGTTTCAATGAATTCGGATTCAACAATTCAACCATTCGTATCGATCAAATCCCTGTACTCCTGGTGTACCATCATTAACCAGCAAGTATTCCAACTACTAGTGTTGGTGAACCTATCCCCCTATTGCTGAGTGAAATTGCCCCATGGCCATATCAACCAGCATTATCAAAACTATTTAGTTCATTGAACCCTTGAGCCACTAAACTATGAACCAATTGAGATGAAGCAGTTTTATTCAAATCCGCCGGTTGGTTGGAGGGAGCTAAGGAGCCAGGTGTACCCTACGGCCCTTGAAACGGCCTTTAAAGGGGGAGCTAAGGAGCTACCAGGAAGCTGTCGTGCTCAAACCACCTTCACGTGGTGGTAGCTGCATGGGACCCAAGGCTCATCTGAGAGTTTGGGGTTCTTGGTTCACCATCATCTGGTTGCCCTGTGAGGGCCTCCCCAAATCGGGTCTTCTTCCCATCACCAATTCCGAGCTTGGGAACCATGACATCCAAACACAGCAAAGAAGAAGTGCATCGCTACATGTTGAAATGTGGCATCTCACAGGTGATGGTTGGCATGGGCATGTTGGTTCATGTGAAGGACGTTGATGATCATAGGTTTCGAGCTGTTGACCAGGACGATGTTGAGCTTGAATTTCATGTTGACATTCAAGCACCCAATCCACGAAGACTTGAGCGATGGAACCGCTGGAAAGCACAACTGCAACGATGTATGCAAACCTCTGCGATGGTGAGGGTGATGGGATTCTCATCTATTGCCCCTGGATTTCTTCGATTGGATGAAAATTCCGAGTTGCTGTCCCAAGCTGCCAGATTGTCCGAAAGACAAGTGAGGCTGTTCGAAATGTGCGCAGGTGGATTTGGTGGCTGGCATAGGGCTGCTAGATACCTTCAGAATCAAGGAATTGATGTTTCCACCAGGGGAGCTGCGGACCTTGATGCACACATGGTCACCCTCTGGAATCAGAATGCAAAGCGACTGGACAATGGCCTTGATGAACCCCCTCAATGCAGACAGATGGACATTACATGCTTACATACCTGGGAACATGCGGTTGCATGTGGTGCTGACACGGTCACGTTGTCAACTCCTTGCAAAAGCTTCAGCTTAGGAGGCAATCAACATGGATGGGAGACCACGGATGGCATGGCATTAGCAGTTGCATTGCTGATGTCCAAACAATACGGTTTCCAAACAATCCTTGTGGAAAATGTTGCCAATCTTTGGTTGGATGGATCATTTCGATCCTTCCTTGATGCCATTCTTCGCTATGTTGGCCTTCAGATTGCATTCCAGCGCATGGTCACCCTGACAAATTTGCATCCAGCTGAACGTAGTAGGCTGTTGTTGGTGTTGCATCCGATTGAAGCAGCTGAAACATCAGGCCTTCCGGTGTTAGATTTCCTGTATGATCTTCCACTGCGCAACCCGATGACCCTGTGGTCTATGGATCGATGGATGGACCCACCTGAAGAATTGCTGATCCCGATGATCATTCCTGCTGATATCCTTGAGCAATATATGGACAAAAAGCGGTTGCCCAGTTCCATGAAAAATCAGATGCAGGTTGATGGGCCCAGGGAAGTGCTCTGGACCAGAACCCTCCGATCTGGTCAAGTGATGCCGGCAGGGTGTCTCATGGCTATGTATACAAGACAACATGATTTTGATGACAGAGTGATCTATGGCTCTGTGAGAAAACACAAGGTTGAAGTTGGTTGCCTCCCACCCATAGGACCACAATCATATCGATTTCTCCACCCAGGTGAAACTGCGATATCCATGGGAGTAGCACTTCCGCTCATCTTGCCACAGAATTCGGCATGGAGTTCAACTGCAATTGGAAACAGTATTGCAGAAATGCATGCTCTCATTGGATTGGGAGTGGCTTTGCGGTTGAAGCACTGTGATGTGAACATCCGAGAGGTGCTGATCAAACACAGCCAGGAATGCATGACTCAGAAAACATGCATTTGGACATGGGATCGGGAATGGATACAGTTGCGCCACATCAACCATGAAACCCCCATCCCACCTACGCTCATTGACAAAACGCAGATGGTTTGTGTTGAGGTAGTTGGTGATTGTGATCTTGCCTTCCAATGTTGGACTTCTCACAATGCAACGGTCCAACAGTTGATGCAAGCTGAAGATGCATTACACCGATTTGAAAGTGTCACTGAGTGCATCCATGACAGTGATGGACACGAAATGTCCCCCACGGAAATCATCCCACCAGGTATCGTTCAGATATCCAAGAGAGCCAAACAGGGTGATGTCCCGGTTGGGATCATGTGTCATTGGACTAATGGCATTTGTTGGTTCAACATCCCTGACCATGTTCAGTTTCGTCAAATCAACATTCAGTCACAACGCATCCTTGGCCATCAGCGGACAGATGAAACATCCATCAGCATTGATGATTCGCTCCAGATCCTGTGGACTCGAAATATCTACACCAAAGAACTAGGATTTTGGCCAGACAGGAAGATTGACAACAAACTGTTGGTGGTGACAATTCAAGGAACTGAGCTTACGTATCATGAGATTGATCACCGCCCTGATGATGACGTAGCAGGACTGATGATTGCTGAACAGGTTCTCCGAGGACCAGGAGACAAAATCACTTCAGCTCATTCACAGATGAATCAACCTCTGCAGAGCACTGACTTGCTGGCCAATCTACCTGCTGTCGTTCTCCAGGTCAGCGACACACACAATTGCATTCAGATCACAGTTGAAAACCAAAACACACGCCAGGTGAAATGGGTGAACCGCGGAACCAGGATTTTCCAAGTGATTCCTTTCAATCCCGAATGTATCCTTGTTGATGCTGACGGTTTTGAATTAGCGTGGGATCTGCCTATGATGTGCAGTATGAAGATCTTGGTGGATTGGAAGGATGAAGAAGACAAACCAATCGAAATTTCACCCACTGTTCCCTGATCATCTGGTTGAAGAAAGAGCCAATGATATGAGCATCCGTGCAATCTTTCGAAGGAACTATGATGAACTTCAACAAAAGGTTGCTGCTGCCATTGAAGCCACAAAGAAAGCCCCCAAAACTGCCTTGTTCACTCAACTTCGCTATGAAATGCTTTGTGACTGGGGACCAGCGGTTGGTGATGATGAGATGAGTTGGTTCATGCGTAGAGTCAACACCCAAACGGATCGCCATGCCTTTGGGGTGTACCGATGGACACCTGAACATTCCTGGACCCACTGCAAAGAGTGGGATGCAACATGCAAGGTGACCTCCCAAAAAGAAGGGTTAGCGATGTGGTGCATCAATCAGCACTGGGTTGCCATCCAAATCAAATGGTCCACTGATCCTGTGGTTGCCACTCTTGAGTACGTTTGTGACATCGAATTCCGTGAAGAAATCATTCAGGCATGGATCGCAACATACATGCCGGACATCGAGGTCCGCACCATGTGCATTCATGCCCCCTCCAGCCAAGGATGGTGCGGATTCACAGCTATGCAGTGGATGTTTGTGGACTGCTTCTCACATTTTCCTTTGCCAACTGAAGACACGATTCAACAGATTGATGCTAAAATGCGAGAAGTAGTTGGACCAACCAAACATGATCAATATGCACTCAAGATGAACCAAACACCTGTCAGCATGAACATGAACTGGGTGTCTTGCATTCGTGGATTGTTCATTCAGGATCAAATGACTGATGCTACATCCCCCATTTACTATGGTTTGGGCCTTGAGGATCAGCCAGGGACCACAGCCATCCGGGCTATGGGCAAGCTCGCCGCTGTGTTGATAGGAAAAGGAGTCAGCAGCGAAGAGAGCATCCGAATCGCCAAATCAATCACAGACACAAGCGTTTCTCAGGCAAAGCATATCGTTCAACAGAAAGACGCAAAAGCGTACATCCTGATTTGTGAGTTTTGTGCCAAGCATGAAATCCAATTCGATGCCATTCACTCCAATCAGGCTGCGAAAAAACTCCAGCAGATTTTTAGAGCAAAGTATCGCCAAACAACCAACCGGAATGGCAGGGGTGTGTTGGATCTGAGCAAGGTCACCTTCGACCCTCGCAGCTTTATGCTGCAGAATGGAGAATTTCAAGCTGTGATGCCAACTTGGACACCTGCAAGCAAAGGTATCTCCATTGCTACCATCAAGGATGTTCAGAAGTACCTTGAGAAGGGTGAGCACCTTTCGACTGAGAGCAACACCGCTCTGATTGCAGAAGAAGTGCAAGAAAATGGCCAAGTCAAAGTCGAACGCATCTCAGTCCAGGTGACAGATCAGAAACAAAACCGAGCCATTGTCTCTGCAACACTCATTCATTTCGGGCCGCGCCCGATTGTGAAAGTTCCTCCACAAAATGCTGAAGTGGACACGCAGGACACAACGACCATGGCAATCCAAGTGCACAAACATTTGCTTGATTCAGAGACATGGACTTCAATGTACAATGGCCCTGTCAAAGTGGTGCTGAAAGCCATCCAATCCAACCGTGAAGAACAACCCATTCTGAATGTTTGGTCGAGACGATGGTCAAGTGGCACTTCCCAGGTTGATTGCAAGCTGGCCAATGAGTTTTCATTCCTTGTTCTGATCCCAGCGGATCAAACCAATGAGTGGCTTCAGAAGTCTGGAACATTGTCATTTCCATGCTTCCTGTCGATCAGGCGCGGTGTTCAGAGCAGTTCGGAAGTTGAACCACACCGCATCATTTGGCTGTCGAAATCGCTTGGCGACACCCAGGCACAACTGGGAAAGCTTGAATCCCACGCTGGAGTAGTGTTTAAGAAACCTACTTCTTTTGGTGTTCGCGTGGCTGCTTCATCCTTCGAAGACTGCTGGCAATTGTTGAAAGGAGATGCATCGGTTCCGTCCCTAGTGAAACCGGACTACAAGTATTCAGTGGATGGACTACCCAGTGGACTCTCCAACGTCCAAATTGAGGCATGGGGCGATGCCATCAAGTGGCCCATTCGCGTTCTGCGACGCATCTCCGACAACAAGGTTTTGGTTGGAAGTGAAACGGTGAAGCCAGCCAAGGAAGTGAGCTTGAACTCACAGCCCCTGTTGATCCTGGAGCATAAGGATCAAAGCAAGCCGTCAAGTTCCATCCTTGTTGGACGACTCGACACTGAGACCAAGGCGATTGAGGGTTGGACACAAGCCACAGACCCATGGAATGGTGCCAAACTAGGACAGAAGCGAACCATTGAGGACAACTCGGTATCTCCATGGAGTGGATACAAACCGACTACTCTCAGTGCCCCTCCAGGTCTGTCGAGAACAACATCGTCATCAGCAAGCAATGCCAGATTGGATGCAGTTGAACAAGAATTGGAACAGCTTAAGAGCACAATGCAAAGCCATCAACAAGAAACGCGGGATCAGTTTGTTCGAGTGGCGAAGGAAATTGCAGCAGTCTCTGGAGACCTCAAGCTTTCGTTGGCTGAAGCTCTTCGGGAACAATCCCAATCATTGGTGCAGCAATTTGGAGAATTATTGAAGAAGTCTCCCCGCACACCCACTGGAGTTGATCCTTCAGGGGAACGTGGCAGATCTCGGAGCCATGGCAAGTGACGCTGACGACCATGGAATGCACCCCAGCTGTGAGCCTCAGTTGGATGGTGCTAGATGAGCAATTGGGAGTCACTCCCACCCCGACAGCTGAGTTCTCCATTGCATGGATGAGGGATTTCCTATGTATGGAGTGCTCCACCAGATGTATATCCGAATATCCAAATCGAAATCCGTCCTTCATTGGCCATGAATCCTGGTGTCCATTTGAATGTGGAGTAAGTAATGCTCCCGCAAGACCTGAAACTACACGCATTTTTCAGGTTCTGATGGTTCCAGTGCTATCCGTTTCTGCTAACTGGGTGCTTGGATGCAGATCTTCATGTTTGCTTGCTTGCGACCAGTTTCATGTATTGATGGAATCCCACCTTCACATGCAGACAAGGGTATGCTCTGATTTTTGGCTTCTCGAAGTGCCATTCCAGAATTTCCCAGCATATCAGTATGAGCGTGACCATTCTGAATAACATGTGAGTAGCCATGATGATGATCCGATGGTTGCAGTCAATATGAACAAACCTGGAGCAGATACATCATGTTCAGGAAAGAATTGGGGTGTGAATCCCACCTCAACATCTCCACATGGTTCACTCACGATTTGCTCATCTACTATTATTCCGAACTACGACTCAGTTAGCTAATGGCCACTGAGAGTATACCTTCTTCTCTCTACACCTTTATAAGGTTGCTGAAGGATGTTTTGACTTCTTGGCAAGACTCTTAATCAATGACACTGATCATATGCCGGTCTGCAAAAACAGCCAGATGGGGTAAGAGTCAAGAGCAGAGAGAACCACCTGGGCAAGAGAACCAAAGAACTGAAAAATGGGCTTTTGCCCTCCCAGGATAAATGGGCTTTGCCCTCCCCATGTGCAGACCTCATTCGTTCAAGATCATCCATTCATCCTTTTGCATTGTCACATCATTTGCCAAGCTGATCATCCTCGGATTTTTCCTTGCGGCGAACCCTGGAATCCCTGCTCTACGTCGACTTTCAAAAAAATTCTATCCGTAGGAGAAGCCTTGAATCTTGGCCCTGATGCCATTCACCTGACAGTTGTTAACTTAGTCAGTTAATGGGCAAAACTACATGGTTTGAAAGCTTCTTTTCTGTACCAGGAGTTTACTTGGCATCAGAGACCACTGCCACGCAGCAACAAATACGAGGTGAAACCAAACTTTAAGAAAACATGGCTTTGAACTTTTTGCCTCTTGGTTCATTCGACCCAAAAAGAATAATTGACACAGATGGAGAAAAAATATCCCTCGTCTGGGGGAGCTGCTATAGTGACCGATTTGCCGTCTCGACTTGCAACAAGCACTATCCCAGACGCAATCTGGAAACAATCCAGGATCACAGCTGCCATGATCAAACTCCAACATGTTGAAGTTATGATGATCTCGGTGTACTGTTTTCCACGTGGTCATGGCAAACTTCCACCTTCGTCCATCAGATCATTGAATAACACCTAATGGGGGCTGCGGTACAATAGCCATTGAATGGGGCGGCCCTGCAGTTATCGCTGGTGACTAAACCAACCACTTGAAGATTTTGAGGTCTAGCTTCTTTGCTCAATCAAGGTTGGCAGTCATCAAGGTCTATCCATAAGTTTCTGACCTGCTATGAAGAATAGCCCCAACATTTAAGGATTCCACCAGCTATGATGAGTGATCATACATCCTTCTTGATTTCCTCGATTCGCCAAGTGTCAGTCATTAAACACTCAGGCCTCCCGGATCATCATCCAATCTCGGTAATGATGTACCAAGAATAATCCCTCGTTGCCGTTAATTTGGAAAAGTATCAGAGCTTGACATCGTCTCAAATCAAAATTCTGCAGTCATCTCAATCAGATCATTGACCCCACAAAAACCTCCAGAAAATATTGAAGATTGGTCAGCATCCGTGGAAGACTCTTGGCAGCAAACTTTGGCATCGACATCTCATAAACTTCGACCTTCCCAAATGGGCCGGGTCGTGGGTGACGCCGCAATGTAAAGTTATTCAGAATCCACGCACAGCAATCCGTAGCCGACCAGGAGACTACCAAGTCCAATCTGTGTGCACTACCGTGGCTTTCAAACAAGTCATCAGACAAATTCGCCGTTGATATCTATCAAACATCATTGAAGCTTGGACATATGATAGATTCTGATCCTGTTTAAAACAAGAATGGAAAGCCACATAAAAGCAAGAGGATTTCCACCAACATTTGAATTGTGGTGTTCACGTAAAGGTGCCCCGTAACATTGGAATAGACACCATTCTATAGTGTTACAAATTTGTGAGGACTATCAAAAACAATTGTCTCAGCAGCAACTCAATCAAAGATAGCTGCTTTCAAGAAAAGTTAACGAAAGATAATGATCCTCATAAGCAGAAAGCTTTCCAATATATCAGAGAGGAGTCCTTTCCCCCTCTTCAAGCCATTGAAGAAACTATGTAGTGACAGCTGTGTGACTCGTTCCTCGAAGAAAAGCAAAAGCTTATATAGACTGCAATCACCACAGAAACTACAACATATCTCAGCTTTTCATTATCGGAATCAGTTGTGTCCCTAGTCAATAAGACCTAGGTGTGCTTCACATCCCAGGAGCCACCACTCGGACAGTCACATAACGGCCAAATTTTGGAGCTTTGAAACCACACAGATTCAGTAGCATTTTTTCGTGATTGGAAACCCTATTGGGATAATGATGACCCCATAGACTCCAGTTGGATGGAAAATTAAATCGCATTCCAGAAGAATGGAAATTAGAAAAGTCACACGACTATCAATAACCTCAGAAATGGTACTTGCATCAATCAAGGACACAAAAGTCAAAACAGCTGCTGGTTGTTGCAAATGGACGCAACCAGATATGACGTGATTCCACTGCCGTGATTCATCAATAACTTCACTGTGGAATTCATTCCTCACTGGTAACCTTGATTGGCCGGATTCTTAGCTTTTGCAAGGATTGCTATCCCAACCAAAGTGATTAATCCGAGAACAGTACTACAAACACGTCCGATAACGGTGCTATCTTGATTTGGAGGGTTTTAGCTCGAGCTCTCTGCAAACCTTTGTTTGCATCCTAGCTCTTCGTGCTCCAGTTGGAATCCAGGGCAGTTTACCTACGCGCAATGGTGAAAATATTTGGTGGTTTATCCAACAACAGATCGAACAAGCACAACTCCACAAAACGCAGCTATGTGGTGCAGTCACAGATTGACAAAATTTTTTAACACCATCTCTCGTGACATGTTGCCACGACTCTTTCAGGCTTTTAATATTCCACCCATCATTGCTCAAAGATGGATATAATGTAAACAAGCTTCAGAAATGTGTTGTTGTCAATCAATCAATAAGTGCACCTCAAAAAAACAAACGTGGAGTACCGGAAGGAGACCCACTATCAGTTTAGCTGCAATTCTATAAGCATCGTTTGGAACTGGTGGGTCCAGCAAGATCCTGCCACGACAACAGTCCATCCTTGACTTATGTAGACAACTGGGAATGATTGCTACTAATCCTTCTTCGTAGCCAGAGCAGTTGACCTGAGCCGAGAGTTTTGTTCCCGTTGTGGCCTTCGCTAGACTCTACAAAAAGTTGGATATGGGGAATTTCCGTTGATTAGAAGATCTGGAGCGCTGACAGGGTAAAACCTGAAGATAGTGCCCGAGACCTTGGAGCCATCATTCACTATACCACAAAGCATGACCCAACGTTGTACCGACAACGTTAGCACTGGGATAGATCGACTACACAAAATATCCACTCTTCCAGTTGATGCTGATGCAAAGCGAACCTAGTGCATGTTGGAGTTCTGCCGAAAATCACGTATGGATAGAAATCTACCCCATTCCAAAGAACGACTAACGAAGCTTCGATCTCGTATTGCCCGGGCGTAATGCCGTAACTGGAAAATCGAATCCTAAGGTAGCACTAGCGTTATCGCACCCCATCTCGATCCGCTGATGTATTAATTCAACACACATAAGAACTTGAGACGATTCTCAGCTGCCAATCCCTCCCTGAAGAGTTCCTTAGTCTCCGCTTGGAATGAATAATAACCAATCAGCATTCTGTCTTTGGACCAATCTCAATCTAATCCGGTTGTGAACATGCTTGATTGCCCTTGATCCCTGACTTCAAAATCAAATGCACCTCCGGTAAGACCATGTGTATCTAACCTCAGATTTCCGAACTTAATTCTCAGCCTTCGAGACTACTTTCATATGCAAATTAATCAGGAGATGTCAGCACGCAAAGGAATTGACACCTGTTTCTCAGCTGATTTCTCCTTTGCATCGGATCTGCTCTCAAAGTTGCATTCGGATCAGGCGCACCTTTAATCATTCATTAAGTGGTGGATTAGTTACCAATCAAGATTTGCATGCCTGGGGCCTTCGCGAAGATTCTTCATGCCCCCTATGTGGTCACGACTGTGATTCCTGACCCATAGATTTCACTCCTGCCCTGCCATTCGTGCATCCATCACACCTGATTCATAGTTCAAGCATGACTCCTTCACAATGATGTTCCCCATCCCACCATGCATTGAATAGACCGTAAATGGACCTATTTTTTGCAAAGTCGACCACCTTAAGACAACCTAAAGTTTTACCATCGTCCCCACAGAATCCCAGGTGGATTTGGACGGATGGATCGTCATATGTTGAACCCTATGCTAAAGATAATTCTTAGCAGTAGTGATTGACAAATTTGACCATCATGCAGATCGAACAGCACATGCTCTTCAAAATTAACAACATTAGACCCATTCCGAGTTCACTATGTGTCTAAAATTCCTGACCATTCGAATATTGGTCGTGCTGAATGATGGCTTGACTGTCGCCTTGCAGGTTTCTGAGCATATCTGTTGATAATGGATAGTGACTATGCTGCAGGAGTCCTTGATAATGTACGGTAAGTGACCGATGGAAACTCCACAGTAATGATCCTAACTATGACGGAAATTGGCTCTCGCTTCTGCTTGAGTCACTTTGGTGACCCCAGTCACAGAATCATCCAGGTCCATATCATTAAGAGTCATGCAGAACGCTCATCGGAACCATGGCTGTTATATCGCCAGCTTGGCAACCAAGTTGCAGACCAAGCAGCTTAGCTAGCCTTAAACTTGACCTCCCACAAATTCTTGAAGCTCGAGCTGAGTGATTCATAAACATCGTAGCCGTCAATCGGCATGGCAAACCACTCTAGATACATTATATGCAATTGGTACGGTTTTCGCTAACCATACGGACCTAACACAGCCTACACCTGTTGAGGAGCAGGAACAGCAGCGAGAAGAACTCCCTAACTGGCATCCGGAACCATAACTGGCACCAAGCTTTGTTCTACCCATGGAACAGCAGCTCTTGCACGCTCTCCGTGGGGTGCAACATATGTGTCATATGTGTACGAATACCTTTGCCTGTTAGAATGGGAGCCATCTCCCATTCATGACCCTGAAAATTGTACTCAATGGGTGGAACTGTGATTAGCTTTATCTTCATGGCAGGGTAGCTACCCCAGTGGGCATTCCTCATAAAAAGCGTGTGTGGCAATCTCCCTCAATAGATGTAAGCCTACAAAAACATGCTTCGTTAGGTGCGGAATCTAACCTCTTCTCAAAGATGGTCCGTTCGTAGAAACTAGCTTGCAGTGTTCTTGATCCCATGTTCCACAACTTCCAAAATCTCTTTGTCAAAAAAATACCTGCGTAACACACAAAATGCAGGTATTTAGGCAAACCAAAACGTTTACCCTATCAACAAGAAGTGCTTCAATGCTTGGATCAATATTTAGGATCCCAAATTGTCAAAGCCAAGCAAATTCCAAAGTAACGAGACCTCTTGATATACCAACAAAAATCTATACTGTGGTTTCCCCCTTTGATAAACCTTCTTTGAGTGGAAACCGTGTTAATGAATGGAAAAAATTCCTTGCCAAATCTCAAAAGAGATCTTGTGCTGCTACTTCATCGGTGATGAAGTCAAAACCGAAATGAGATCTTATGCCCCATGACATCAAAAAATGCAAAATTCGACTTGGATGCCATGGGATGAGGTATTCTTGTGATAATTCTATGCAACCTTCGCGTCGTGTCAGCCTTCCGTAGACCTTGGTAGTTCTCTGTTCTCCATCCACCTGTGGTGTGAGATTCATGCGTTGGTTTCACACCGAGAATCGTCCGCAGAGGAGCTACCAGGAGGGTTCCAACCAAATGCTTAGAAATTGATTCAACCAATTCAACCAGTTCATCCTCAGTTGGTTGATGACTGACTGCGCTGGACGGATTCTGTCCAGCTAGATGACTTCACTGAAAAGGCTGACAACAAGGATTGGTGATCCCTTGCGCTGAGTGGTTGAATATTTTATTGATTTTTAGTGATACAATTCCTACATATGCTTGTATTTATATACTTTTACACATACTTATATGAATCTACATATACATGTGTACATATATACATACACATACACACACACACGTGCACTCAAAAATCTGGTTGATCATAATGATGGTTGGTTATTCGCTTGATTCGATGGTGCCAATGATAAGCAATACAAGAGATAATAAGATGATATTTTGCCTACTAAGTAGATGGTAATAGCGGTTCATCATATAATTGCTACCTGCCATACGCTAATGGCTATCACATATGCCTAGTGACTGGGAAATACCCACAGGAAAGCAAATCATTTTGGGGTCATCATTCTTGGAGACCCCATTTTGAGGCCACCAGGCTATGTGTACCATGCCCATGCTGGTTGGTACCGGGTCCTGAAAACAAGTCCACATAAGCATATGGTTTGCAGTCTCACGCGGCCAGTGTGTTTTGTTGTGCACTGTTGGTTGTGCACCGTGGTTTTAGCACGCCTTGAGAGAAACATTTGTGGCAACCAAAGTTGGACCCACTAAGTAGTAGGATTGATGTTAAGGTTACAGACCATTGTGGGATGTCTTGCATGTTTAAAGCCGGCCTACTACGGATTCGTACTGTCCAGCCATCAGCAGCGGAGATGTTTCTATCAGCGCCCTGGTTTCAGTGACTCTCCATGTTCCCCTGCCCCCAGTTAGCCCCTTGGGATGGTTCATGGTCACCTTTCTGAATGCTTCAAGCGTCAACACGGGTGGTAGCTCATTGCTGGGGGTCCCACTGCGGCATTCTCTCCCTGAACTGCGGCCATGGGTGCACTGTAGCTTGGCTTTTGCACGAAACTGTTACATGTGGTTGCAGAGATCTCCAGAGGAAGGACTTGTTCTGATTTCCCTATCTGCCAGGTGAGTTGTTAGATTTTATCAGGGCCAGTCCTTCTCCTTCTCCTTCCTCCTTCTCCTCCTTCGCCTCAACTGCCAATGTCCGAGTGCAGTGTGCACCGCTGGACCTCAGCCGCCAGTGTCCGAGCGCAGTGTGCACCGCTGGACCTCAGCGGCCAGTGTCCGAGCGCAGTGTGCACAGCTGGACCTCAGTCGCCAGTGCTCTGCCAGAAGTAAATGCCAGATATGCCAGAAGATATGCCAGAAGTATGTGCCAGATAGAATGGTAGAGTACATGTCAGAGAAAATGCCAGATAGAATGCCAGAAGATATGTCAGACAGAATGCCAGAAGTATGTGCCAGATAGAATGCCAGAAGATATGCCAGATAGAATGCCAGAAGATATGCCACACAGAATGCCAGAAGATATGTGTCCATGCTTTGCCATGGTAGGGTTACTGGAAGTAAGGCAATTTTTGTTAGCCACCAAATTAAGCTTGAAGTTGGCCTGACAACATGTCTTGGCCGTTTTCATAGCCAAATTTTCGCTTTTTGGAGAGACAGAAGCTTTCTTTCAGGTGTCTTGACAAAGATGATGTGATGACAGTAATGACGACGGTACAACGGTACGGACATCTGCGATTTTGTGCGAAGATTATATCAAGCAGTTTGTTTAAAGCCGAACCTATAATTATATGTAGTGTAAATTAACCTGCCAAATAAGTCTTGAAACTAAAACTGAATGGTAATGCAACATATTTTTCAACATCATTGCAAAATGTGTTGTCAGTCAGAAGGAAAAGGGTTTAGCAGGCAACCCATACATTGCCAGGGGCGGCCAGGGGTTTAGCAAAGTTCCTCCCAAGGTTCATAAGCGTGCTGGGCATCCTTCCCCGGCAAATATCACGCAATGACTTCGCTCAAAAATCAGAATCTTGGCTGCCGCGTATTCGAAATATTCGGACAACCAATGCCGCAATTGGCTGAACCAGGATATTGTTCGTGTGGGGCTGTTCGCGGATTTCCATGCTTCGCATCTATCTCCTCCACGGTGAAATGCCAGCTGGCGCGTTACCTTCAAGATGGTCTTTTCCCGCATGTTTGGCCGGCTCGTCCCACGTTCGTCTTGTTCGCCGACGAACGCATTTTTGCAGGCTTATCTTTGCTATAAGCACATACTTGCGCAATCGAAGCTGCTGTTTGAACACTGCGGGGGTCACAGGGTCGGGTTGTCATGGACGGCGTGGGAGACACAGGTGCCCATTGAGGGTTGAACATTCGTATGAGGTTTTCCTTGTAAGGCTTGGTATGAATGAAAAAGATTTGGGGGTTGCGTGTGACCCTCATTGCGATGAGGAGGGTTTTTGGCCATTGGCAACATTTTTGGTGGGGAAAAGGGGGCACCGGGTGCCCGGCAAAACAAATTCGCATCAAAACCGCGCCTGGAATTCACATCATTTTCATGACCCGCGTCCGAACGAAATCACGACAAATTGTTTGTGCAATTGTTTGATTAGCTTGCCGTGTTGGATCCCAGTCAGCTCTTGCCCGCCAGGGCCGTCTTGGCTGTATCTCCACGTTAGCATGCAGATATTCACAGGTGTTCAACCGCCATGGCCGATCCGGGACAATACATCCCTGCGTCGTGCATGTTGTCATTGCAGATACTGCGCGTGGAATTTTTAGTCTTTGGATCATGTGGGCATGTCGTTAGTTTTCATGTCAAAAGCGTATGTGATTTGAACGTTGAACTTGTTGTGTATGATCGTGAGTAATCCCAGATTTTCTGTTGCTAGAACCTTTCGAAATCTTTGCCGGCTTTCAAAAACGCACACGATTCACACATTTTTTACATATGTGCAATTTTTTGATTTTTTTACAATTGAACATTTGTTTCGTGCTCACATTTTTTTTCACATACTGATGCCAGTAGGTGTGGGTAACCACTGCCCCCACCAGGTCCTATCCTTGGCTGAAGAGTTGGCAGCAACCAGGCGAGCCGCATCGACAGTCGTGCCACGCTGCGCCCACGTTTTGGAACAATGTTGGCAACTGGCGGTTTCCCCAAAAGTGGTTGGGGTATTAGTGAAGTAACAATAATGATTTACATGGGAATTTGCATGGGATGATTTGGGGGCACCTGTTTTTGCAGAAACCACCATATGATGGTGTTTGCCGGGCTGTTGGTTCGGAGGGAACCCAAGAGCCAGAGGCATCCCTATACCCTTCTAATGGGGGAGCCAAAGAACTACCACGAAGGCCCGGACCAAATAATGTTTACAGTGGTGATGGTTTAAACATGTTGGGTTTTAATGATCAATGCTGGTTTGTCAGGGTCAGTGATAGCGAATTGTCGGTGATTGTGCAGCGGTTACTTTAATTATTTTTTGGCATTTGGATATGTGCCAAAATAGCAGTACCCTCAAGACCACTCGAATCCTTCTAAAATGATCATTTTTTGGTGGATGATTGGTTACCCTATTGTGGCACACATCCATTTTTCATATTGATCGGATTGTTGATCATTGCCTAGAATGATCATTTTTCATTATTGTTACCCTATTGATCGGATTGTTGATGCGCCACATTTCACTTTTTCAACGTCCATCCCAGGGAAACAAGGGTCCCATATTTCTCTGGGAATTTTTTTCCGTTTTTTGTGGGATTTTTTTCCGTTTTCTAAGCAGGCAAGCAGGCAAGCAAGCAAGCAAGCAAGCAAGCCAGCCAGGCAGTCAGCAAGCAAGCAAGCAAGCAAGCCAGCCAGCCAGCCAGGCAGTCAGCAAGCAAGCAAGCAAGCAAGCCAGC
>VSDK01004803.1:19392-35602 GCA_009767595.1 Symbiodinium kawagutii | reverse complement strand
CCTCAACCGCGACCATCCGCGGCCAGTGGTGGCTGCCGGACCTCAAAGATGTGAGAAAAGATCACAGAAAGATGGTCAAAAGATATGTCAGAAAGAATGTCAGAGAGAATGGCAAAAGATATGTCAGAAAGAATGTCAGAAGATATGTCAGAGAGAATGTCAGAGAGAATGTCAGAAGAGATGTCAGAAGAGATGTCAGAGAGAATGTCAGAAGAGATGTCAGAAGAGATGTCAGAGAGAATGTCAGAAGAGATGTCAGAAGAGATGTCAGAGAGAATGTCAGAAGAGATGTCAGAAGAGATGTCAGAGAGAATGTCAGAAGAGATGTCAGAAGAGATGTCAGAGAGAATGTCAGAAGAGATGTCAGAAGAGATGTCAGAGAGAATGTCAGAAGAGATGTCAGAAGAGATGTCAGAGAGAATGTCAGAAGAGATGTCAGAAGAGATGTCAGAGAGAATGTCAGAAGAGATGTCAGAAGAGATGTCAGAGAGAATGTCAGAAGAGATGTCAGAAGAGATGTCAGAGAGAATGTCAGAAGAGATGTCAGAAGAGATGTCAGAGAGAATGTCAGAAGAGATGTCAGAAGAGATGTCAGAGAGAATGTCAGAAGAGATGTCAGAAGAGATGTCAGAGAGAATGTCAGAAGAGATGTCAGAAGAGATGTCAGAGAGAATGTCAGAAGAGATGTCAGAAGAGATGTCAGAGAGAATGTCAGAAGAGATGTCAGAAGAGATGTCAGAGAGAATGTCAGAAGAGATGTCAGAAAGAATGTCAGAAGATATGTCAGAGAGAATGTCAGAAGATATGTCAGAAGACATGTCAGAAAGAATGTCAGAAGATCTGCCAGAAAGAATGTCAGAGAGAATGTCAGAAGATATGTCAGAAAGAATGTCAGAAAGAATGTCAGAAGAGATGTCAGAAAGAATGTCAGAAGAGATGTCAGAAAGAATGTCAGAAGATATGTCAGAAGAGATGCCAGAAAGAATGTCAGATAGAATGTCGGAATTTATATGTCAAAAAGAATGTCAAATGATTTGCCAGAAAGAATGTCAGAAAGAATGTCAGGAGATATGTCAGAGAGAATGTCAAAAGATCTGCCAGAAAGAATGTCAGAAGATATGTCAGAAGACATGTCAGAAAGAATGTCAGAGAGAATGTCAGAAGAGATGTCAGAAGATATGCCAGAAAGAATGTCAGAGAGAATGTCAGAAGATATGTCAGAAGAGATGTCAGAAGAGATGTCAGAAAGGATGTCAGAGAGAATGTCAGAAGATATGTCACAAACAATGTCAGAAGAGATGTCAGAAAGAATGTCAGAGAGAATGTCAAAAGATATGTCAGAAAGAATGTCAGAAGAGATGTCAGAAAGAATGTCAGAGAGAATGTCGGAATATATATGTCAAAAAGAATGTCAAAAGATATGTCAGAAAGAATGTCAGAAGAGATGTCAGAGAGAATGTCAAAAGATTTGCCAAAAAGAATGTCCAAGTAGAAAGTTGTCAGAAGAGATGTCAGAAAGAATGTCAGAAAAAATGCCAGAAAGAATGTCAAAAGAGATGCCAGAGAGAATGTCAGAAAATTTGTCAGAAAGAATGTCAGAAGGTATGTCGGAGAGAATGTCAGACAAAAGTGGAGTTAACAAGCGGTGATGACATGACATGGTGGGGATCAGTCGAAGTAAAGTAATTTTAGAGGTTTTTGATTTTTCCAAATGTATTAACGTTGAACTGTGTTAACAAATGGTTGGTTAGTTGGTTGGCAAATATGTTTCATAGGTTTAAACCACCCAACAGATCAGTGACTTCACCCACTTTGATTTCTGTTGGGAGGCTATCCTTTAGTTGATGCCAACATGCGCGAATCTTGGCAGCAGGTCCTGCGACTGCCCTTCTCCCCCATTTATAAACATCTAAGGCCGGCGTTTAGCTGGCGTTCCAAAAATGGCTGGGTTTCTTTGGTCCTTTTTATTTTACAGGTTACGCTATGAAATTTGGTCAAACAAATTACTTTGTTGGTCAAACCAACAAATGAAGACTCCTGAAGTCTTTCAATTCATAGTACCCATTGAGTCGTACAAAGAAGGTTTCAAAACACATGCTCATTATGGAGCATGACATGCGACTTTTTCGTGCTCTGAGTATAAGGGATCAACCAACTGTGAGTTCTGCTCTGCCCCAGTGCCCGGGATGGACAATGGATCGAAGGGCGCGTCCAGGGTTACAGGGTTTTGACCCACAACCAAAACGCAAAGAAAAACAAAACATACATTGATCTACTTAAGAGCCCTCAGGACTAGCCCCTATAACCATGGTCAGTAACCAGTTCCAAGCAGTGGGGATCCAACTATGGATTGTGCTAGCTGATTTTGCACGCAGACAGTTCTGACAGCTCAAAACCTTTGACCCCGTTCACATGTATTGCCAATCATTTCCATGTGATTTAACCAATTGGTATCCAGCTAGATATTGGCGTCATTCGGCCCAGAACTATTTGGTGGTTTTAATACGTTACTCGTGTTTCATTTTCCTCAATACTGAATGTGGGATGATATGAATTGATTGTTACGGTTGGCCAAGAAATTTCAGAGTTGAAACCACCGTTCGCAAACATAGGCAGCTGATCGCTACTTGGGATTGTACTAAAAAAACCCGTCAATTGCATTTTACAATGTGTGGGGCCCCAACAGGGTCAGACAGACCTATTGCTCGAAAAAACAATAGCATGTTAAAACAAGAAGAAATGTGCATCATTTGAGGTCTGCGGAATTTCAAGTGACAAAGACATGATCTCTGAAATTCAGGCCGCCTGTTGCAGGAAGAAGCAATGCTATGTTGTACAACAGAATTTTCACAGATGTAGCCCAGTTGGGGCCCTCGTGCAGCTACGCCGCAGAAAGATCAGCGGAACATGTGTCTCATCTACGTGCGTACATGGAGGGGCCGAGAAGCTGGGACTTGCCACGATCCGACCATGGTGCTGTGTCTTCATTCCGGCCCATTGGAACCACGAAAAAGTCCGACTGCAAGAGCTCATTTCGAAAGCTGCTCTTGCGACCAACAGCCCGCTTAGTTGGAAAGCTGCAGGCCTTTCAGGGCGACTCCGCTGATGCTTCCAGCTCCATCTGACTCCTCTTCAGAATGCACTGGCGAGAACAATCGGTGAAATGGCTTAGCCTCTTGTGCATCAGGTGCATGTGAGTCCGCTCCATCAAACAACAAGACGATAACCAATTCAATCTCCACATAGAAGCCTGAAGAAATAAGAATCAACGAAGAATCGGAATCATTACTGTACTGGTTTGACCGTAACCAGTACAACTCCCACATGTGTGTGTGTGTGTCTGAAACATGCAAAAACGAAAACATCAAAAAAAAACGATAACAATTTCACAAATCAAGGATTTGCCACGGGGTTTCTTTACAATGCCGCTTGAGAATGATTTGCCACCCATGGTTCGCGGCCCTGCAACAGCTCGCTGGCGAATCCCAGCCGTTTCAAGATGCTGGGTGCTTAAAATTGGGACCCCAAAGCTATGATTGGTTTACTACTGTAAATGGTGGGTATCAAGGATGATCGCTGGGGGGTACCCCTACAAGGTAGGCCCCCAGTAGTTATATATAAGTTGGGTTAGTTCACCCCCTGCAACTGATAGTTACCGCTAGGAGGTTAGTTAAAAACCAACAGACCTAAGTGGTTGGGGGCCCACCTTGTATTGTATGGCTTGAGAAGCCAACAGATGACCTGTTGAAGGAATGGCCATGTCGATCCCACCAGCTGCTCCCGAGGAACTGCGGACCACGGGGTGGATGTCAAATCGCGGACGGCAGAACGTCACTGGCCGTGATCAAAGGGCTGGTCCCTGGTGACGATGAACATGGATAGTATGGCTATGAGTCAATATTAACCAACAATAATAGGGGATAATAGCTAGCAATTAATGGGAAAACACAGGTTAATAATTGCAGGGTTTTGGACCCACAGCCATAGGTGTGCTTCTCAAAAAATCGCGCAATCCCCAAACCCTTCACTATGAACCAGGTAATACCACCAGACCATGCAGTTTGGGTTTCCCAATATTAACAAAATCCCACGTTGCTTGTGAAACTTGGTTGATGAACCGTTTTATGATGGTGATGCGTGAAAACCTCAATGCCAAACTGGTTAGTGATAGCCAACAATAGCACATGGAAAGTACCAACATCATTCGCGGGAGGGATCGCAGCCAACCCCTCAATGGCTTCACATGGCTTCACTAATCCCAATGTTTGGTCAGGTTCCATGTCAACAGCCCAGAATTTTTTTGGCCGTAGCTCAATTTGTTTCCAGAGTCGGTGGAAACCCAGAGCGAGAACTTCTGGGATCCCAAACTGGTTTTTGGGTGGATTATAGCTACTACCTCGGCTTTTGAGGTTTTTTGGGATATGATTGTTTTACCATATAGCCAGTAGAAATCAGCTTTCAGCAAGGGATCTAAAAGCCAACAAGTTTTTTTCCCATCACAGTTGGTATTTCACGATAGCTTAATGGCTCTAGAGACCCACATGTCGTCATGATGCCCCCGAAGTCAGCGACGAAGAACAGCTTGGAAAACTACGGCGTTTTGTTGCGGTGTTGTTGGAGACCAACAGTTGGGCATTGGACAAAAACGAGAAGCCACACCAATTTTTATTGAACAAAAACTGGTGTGGTTTCTAGTTTTTTATTAGGCAACATGGCAAGCAGGAATTGGGCATTGGAAAAAAACATTTTTTAAACTTCAAATTAGCAACGGGTAAGAAGCAACATGTTTTTTCATGATAACTACCGATCCTCATTGGAAAAACATTGTGAAGTTGGTTGTTGATGGTAGACGTTTCGACTACCTCTTTATTTTGCACCTCGGATAATCTATAGAAGTCTCTCATTTGTACAAGCACGGATGTGTGCAATTGGCGGCTTTGGTGGTACAGATATTGCCTTATTCAAAAACTGAACTACACATAGATTATCAGGTGCAGTATTGTTCTACATGTTGCATGACTGATTTGTTTTGCACCATGTGGCTTTGGGCACACGCTTTCTTTCACTTTCAAAAGTTCACTTGTAGTGCAATATGGCAAAAGTATTTATGGATATATTTACGTTTACATACACAATATACTTTTAACAAAACAACGATGAACATGCATGGAAAAATGATATATTATGATATGATATGATATGATCTTTACACACTGCATATGTACAAAAATCCCTGTTGGTAATCGATGTACCAGGTGAGTGTCCCTGGTACCAACGGAGTGAAACTTGCTGGATTGGCAGCATTGGTGGCATCGTTTCTGGTCTTGGATTTGCATGTGGATTGGCGACGGGGAGCAGATGCCCGGTAGCACGTGGCGCGGTTTCGGTTCCGTTGGGCGTGAAAAAATCGCTGAGAAACAGACAGCACTGGACAGCACTGAGCCAACCACTTTCCATTCGAAAGGTTGGAGGTCAATCAATTATTCAAGGAACAACTCAATCAACCAAATTGATCCAAATTGGTGGTTGCTGATTGAAACTCATTGAAACCACTCATTGAAACCAACATCAACCAGGTTTCACCGCTGGTTAATCAGCAACCAGCCGGTTTGAAACCGGCTGATCGACCGAATCAACCAATTCTGCAGTTTTCAAGGGTCTTTTGATTGATGGTGGTTGGATAGTGATTCTACAGGCTAATTCTAGGGGTTATATATGGCCATTCAAAATAGATATGACCACTGTTTACCTTGGATCATTAACCGATGCTCAGTGCTTTCGGGCAGGGTATAGTAGATCCTCATACTAGTTAACCACCAGTAAAGTACAGTAACATATTTTTTAACATCCATGGTAAACCATTCATTCTGCCTTCTCACCACTATGAACCACTCCTATAGATGATCACTTCTAAACCATTGGTCACCACTACTTTATGTTTTTCTATTATCGGTCATGAACCGCTATTAACCACTATCAACCAGGGTTTTCATTGCTAGACTAAGTCTAGTTCCCACTCTGTCTTATTATTTGGTGCTTGCTGTACGCCAATGGCCGACAGTCGGTACCCCAAAGCCTTTTGACAGCTGAGGATTAAGAGGCAAACCCGGAAAAAAAAACACTCTTAACCACGATTAACGACTTTTAACCACTATTCACCACTTTCAACCACTAACCACTATTAACCACTCTTAACCACTACTAAATGGTCGCTTCCCCAGGAGTGGTTCGAGAGTTATCTGCTGGACTACGACGTCGCATCCAACTGGACCAACTGGCTCCTGGCTGCCGGCCTCGGCACGGGCCGCGTGAATCGCTTCAACGTGGTGAAGCAGTCCAAGCAGTGCCTGGGCACGCCATGCATTGATGCTGTGAGACTTGAAGGTTTTGTCCTAGTTATTAGTTTATTTCTGGTTGGTTTGTGGCTATAACCATTCATAATGGTTGATAATAGGATATAATAAACAACAATAATGGTTGATATTGGTTAACAAATCAGTGATTTTGTTGGTGGTGGTCATGATATTGGATGATGAATAACTACCACTACTGCTCATAATGGTTGATATTGGTTAACTAACTGGTTATGGTAGTGATCTTGGATGATCTGGGATGGTTAACTATTGATGAATCATTATTTTGAATATGTTTGGTATAATGTTTTTGCATTTTATTTTGAAAAAATACAAAAAATAATATATATATATAAATATATATATGTATATATATATATATTTAATAGATATTAAAAAAAGACAATACATAGTTATTTAAACAGGTATGTAAACATTGATCAAATGTTCTTGAAAAACCTACCTCATACAGAACCTCCATCACTCAGGTGCCACAATTAGTTTGGTGAATGATAATGATCAACCAACCCCA
The DNA here is from genome assembly GCA_009767595.1 of Symbiodinium kawagutii. NCBI lineage: Eukaryota > Dinophyceae > Suessiales > Symbiodiniaceae > Symbiodinium > Symbiodinium kawagutii. Next base: position 28,717 of record VSDK01004803.1, on the reverse strand, counting down.
ACCACGAAATTGTTGATTGATAAGTAATGATCTTGGATGATCAGCGAGAAGCAGTAAGTATTTTTCATGATGGCTAGTCAACTAGATGGGTTTCTGATTTTGGATGACTCACTTATTCACAATGGTTGATAAATGGGTGCTGTAAGGGATTTATCATCGTTGTATGGTGATTTACTAGCGATACCAGGATGCATTGGTTGATTTGTAGTTGGAAACTTGACAAACAGTTTGGTTGTGGGGGTTTACAACCATTGATGGTTGATACTAGGTCAACTTGGTCATTTGTAGTAAACCATGAACTAATTGTATACAATCAACACTGGTCTAAGAGTGGGAGATCAAACTGTGTTTTGCAGCCCAGATATTTACCGTTACGTTATCCATTGCCATCCTTTCATTTTATTTGTTTTTATTACTTAATGTTCATTTCATTTTTCACAGGAACAGTACTGCTGAACATTTACTTCTTTAGTCTCAGGAAGTGCTACAACCATCAAGGCAGTGAACGTTGAGAATCGCTGATCAGAGGGCATGGTCGTAACCAAACATGGGTCAATCCGAATCCGGCATTTGCGATTTTGCTACCTGCATGCGGAAGTGCATTCCATACAGAGGGGCGGCATTGACTTAAGCGATTTGTTGGGCACTGTCCAGTTGTAGCTGTGTTTCAATACCAAGATACCGCCAAGAAAACTGGATCATTCGCCATCAATGCCATCCTGGAATATGTGTGCTATTATTCACTGATTCTTTGATTGTCAATATTTGCGAGTTCCTCATGTTTCACGAGGTGTAATCATCCTGGAGTGCTGAATCTCCCCTGAGTTCACCATTTGTCGGCCTTAGGAATGGTCCAACAACTGTAGTTGCTCTAGTTATTACTCAGTTATTAGTTTATTACCTATGGGGGATGGTCATATGGCTATGGGTCAATATTAACCAACCAATAATGATGGATAACACCAACAAAACTATAAGGAAAACAATAGTTAATGGTAGGGGAACCAGGGGTACGGGGTCTTGACCCACAGCCATATTTGGTTAACAACAAGCTGATTGCATCACCATCAACTCTTCACAATGTTCGCGTCATCGCTGTTGAGCCACTCAGAGGCAAAAGTTTGGGACCGCTATGGGGTCATGAATGACGTACTCTCTTTATCACGCATATTCTTTTGGAAGTACATAGACCTTGGTAACCTTACTATGTGAGAAGCCATACCAAGCACTGTATGCATGGTTTGGGCCCTGATATGTTTCAGTGGAGGATCATTTTAGGGATGGGCCAATATCATCCGTTTGTCCACCAGCATCAGGGTTCTTTGTTGAATCTGTGTGATGTTTTTAAGGCAATATGTCCCTATAAAGCCAACATAGTCATGATTTATCGGTAGGCAACGTTGCTTTGAATCTCCGCCTCTTCGGTTTCATCATGACACCACTGGTATTGAACATATCTGACTTGATTTTGAAACTATCTTATCAGATTGTAGAAACCATCAATTTATTGTAGAACATATTTGATCAGCTTTGTTTGATTTAAAAACAACTATTAACTATCAAACATTAATAGAAAAAGATAAATATGTTGTCAGAACACGACAATTATTGATTGAAATACCCTCTGGTAAACGAACCTGGCAATGGAAAATCCATCATTTATTGGTAGTTTCCCAGGGTTTCACTGGAAAATATGGTCAAAATCAATTGCCAGGTTAGTTTACCGGAGTGTATTTCATTTAACATCATTTAGCAATACACAACTGATAGCCAGAGATTATCATCAATAGCGGCTTCATGAAGAGCTAGAAGCTGGCCCCCAACCACTGAACGGTTAGTTGGTTTATTTGCCTAACTCAACTAGGTGTAACTACCAGTTATAGGGGGTGAACTAACCCAACTTATAACTACTGGGGCCCCATTTTGTGATATTGTTTGTTTCCGCAATTCCAACAAGTGGTAAGAAGTCCCAAAAGCAGAGAGCAAAAGCACAAAAATGGTGGAGATGTTAGAAAACAATGACGGCCAAACCATCAGCAAAGCTTTACTGATCTCTACCCCAAACACAACATACCACAACAATCATCATAAATATAGAAAACTAGAGCCGTTCCATGGAAGTTGTTTACTATTCTTGATTGTTCTTTCCTACAATTGTCTATGAACACAGGTCCTGGTAAGTTTCATAAAGCATGACGAACCATGATCCATTGCGCTAGCGGTCTCTTGGCTGAAGCTGTCTCGTGGATCCAAAAATCGTTGTTGATTCTCCAACCAGCCTATATCAACCATCATTAGTCTTCAATTGATATGATCGTTTTTTTATTATGGTGGTTGATACATGTTGGTGGGAAACCACCATGGTTTTCATTATTAGCCGTGGTTGTCAACAACCATTAGCCATGACGACCAGATTCCATTGGGAACCAGGCTCTTCACTGTCACAACTCTCCAGGTACGATCCGGAGGCTGAGTATTTGAGACGCCTGACGGCTCGAGGCGCTTGTGTCCATGGATAGTTGATACAAGGCTGGGTGGATGAAATCGCTACCAACCTACAGGGAAACCATGGTTTTTTTCTATGGTGAAGAATGGTTAATGGTTAGTGAAAGGGGATAATGGTGGATTATAGCTACTACCTTAGCTTTTGTTCCGATTTTTAGGATATGATTGGTTTACCATGTTTCGCCACTTAAACCGTTAGGCTTTTAGCAAGGGACCTAGTTTAGCCACCAAGAAGGTAGATGTGACATAGGTTTGCAGGTTTGACTGACAGATGTATAGATACTGACTGATTCAATGGGAATTGTATAACTCGTAGGTTTGATACCTAGCAGATCAATTTTCGGAAAGGCATTCAATCGGCGGAAACAGCGGTTGTGGGTATACCGCGTATTGATTTGTCTAAAGAGTGTGTTTTTTTGTTTGAGAGTAAGACATGGGGAAAAGAGAGATGACAAGCAGTTTTGACTTTCCCTGACCAGTCACAATAGAAACCTGTTTGATTAGAACGGTTCGTCCGTCTAGGTGATAGATCCTTAGGCCCTAGTTTGGCAGTGTCCAATGTATCATATTCAAAGTAATTCTACTATGTCAAATTATGATATGGCAGTGGGTCAAAACCCTGTACCCCTGGTTCCCCTATCATTAACCATTGTTTTCCCTATTATTGTTTGTTAATATTGACCCATAGCCATATTGATTTCGAGCCACGACCTTTGTACCTTGGCAGTATGTACTTTTGTCAGGATATGCACCTGCCAATTGTTGTTGTTTGTTGATCATGACCCAGAAACCTTTTGACTGAAGTATTACCTGGATAGCTTATACCCACTAACTTAGGTTTTTAGTGTTTTTGGGATATGATTGATTGACCATATAACCACTAAAAAATATATTTTTAGCAAGGGATCTATAAGCCACCAAGTATCGCTTTGGTGTCAGCATAGGGATACACAACCCCTGCCTCAAAAGAGTATAGATGAAGTGTGTTTGTCGATGAAAGCAGCCTGACAGGCTGTAAAGGCCTTCGTTTTAACCAACAGCTTTGAAGGCTGTACATTGATTTTGTCATCAACACTTGTTTGGCATTCCCATTTCGGTATCATGAATCACAAATAGTTTGTATCCCTATGTAGACACATTTAGATATTTTCATATATATATATATATATGTATATGTATGTATGTATGTATGTATGTATGTATGTATGTATGTATGTATGTATGTATGTATGTATGTATGTATGTATGTATGTATGTATGTATGTATGAACATATTTATTTGATTTTATTTGAATGTGCAATGATAAATATATATGTATATACATATGCAAATGTAAATGTGTGTATATGTTCATATATACATGTGCAAAAGTATTTGTAGCATTTGTAAATGTATACTCGTTCATCCATTGAATTAGACACATCAATGTAAAGGAATTCTACATAAATAAATCAACGTATGCATATATACTGAGACACTATCGCCCGTGGTCGTTCATTCCATATAATATACATGGACATTATGCAACGACATTCCCCAATTCCAAAATCTGAAGCATTCACCAATAATCTATATATATGTAATTATATTATAGATATAGATTGATTTTTCATCTATGGATTGTTATATGTGCAGACTTATTTCTCTACTTGCATACAGATACGTACGTTCATGCATACATACATACATTCATGCATACGTTGAAATGCACACAGACAGGCAGACAGACAGACAGACAGACATACACTGATGCATTCATATAAATGCACATATACATGCAAGGTCGGGCCGATGACCATTGACCACTTGACAACTAGTCATATTCACCACAGGTAAACGTACCCCTAGTGATGTTCACCAGCAAATCGTGATCCGGGCACACATTCACAATTGGTTGTGGTTTCTTGTTGCTTTTCATCTCAGCAACCATATTAACTATGATTCACCATGTATTCATCATACATGTTCACCATTGTTAACCATAGATCATTATATGACCACACGGTGATTTCTCGAAATGGGGTTACCCCCAAAATCATACAGTGTGTTAATCATCTATTGTAATAAACCAACTTTTTTTGGATCCCCTATTTCAAGAAACCGCCAGACTAGCGATGATTCACCACACATTGAGCATACAAGCCATTACTAATCATAGCTCATTAACCATATCAACCCCTGTTTACCATTATCTTGAACCATCGATCATTAAACACCATCACGATTCACCCATGAGATGATTGAATATAGATCATGAACCGTCGTAGCCATGGTTCAACTGATGCTGATTCAGCTCGTGGCACCAAGGACATTGGCTGCCCGAGCTTCGGCATTTGCCCACAGATCTGGTCCATGAACCCTGGCGTAGTGATGGCACGGCGGCGGCAGCCTATCCACGGCCCTGCGTGGCAGTTGAGCACTTTGCAGTGCCGAAAGAGAAGCCAAAGCCGAAAAAAAAGGTCGTTGTTGAGAGGTGTCAGGTTGATGTTGATTAGGTTGATTTTGTGGATTAGATTGGATAGGTTGGTACGGTTGGTTGAGGTTGGTTAAGGTTGATGTTTAGGTTGGTTTAGGTTGGTTGGTTTTGATTTGGTGGATTTCGTTTAGGTTGTTTTGATTAGGTTGGTGTTTTTTTTTAGGTGATGCCTCATGACTCAGTAGATCAACTTGCCGCTGGCTCCAGCCCGTGTTGCTCGTGCTTCCTGACCTGGGAAGTGGTGTCCGGCCAGGCACGGTCGAGATTCCCACCTGGTCAAGTATCTATCTATCTATCTATCTATCTATCTATCTATCTATCTATCTATCTATAGGATTTGGTTTATCCGTCTCTCAAGCAAAGAAACAAAAACACATCAGTAACCGTCAATACTAACCAGTACCAATGTCAACCCCTCAATGTTCAATCAAATTTTGGGTTGTTCCGACGGTCCGACCTGTTGTACTACATTCTGTTGGGTACCAATACTACAACCAAGATCAACCAAAGTAGTGCAACAGGTCAACATACTACATGCTCTTGAACCAATGCTGACCAATTCTTCACTCCTGGATCCCCCATCATTAACTAGCTCGTTTTCCCTATAGTTTTGTTGGTGAACTTTTCCCCTATTAGTTGGTTAATATTGACCCATAGCCATATCCCATAGCCATATAGTTGGTATATCCCCTATAGTTGTTATCCCCTATTAACCATGAACCAGCTGGAATGATTGTCATATCATCAATAGTGACCCATAGCCATCTATAGTAGGTATATTCCCTACAAACCAGCTAGTGAACCATTATCAACCAGAATGAGTGGCTATAATCCCTATGAATCCATATTATTTGGCTATATCCCCTATTAAAAACCATTATCAACCATTATTATATCCCGTTGTTGTTGGTTGATCAACTGCTTGACCCAACTCGCCATATCAACCAATGCTAGGCCTCCCCCCCGTTGCTTTTGAGGCCTTGGCTCAGGGCAAGAAACTCCGCAGTGGGGAACCTCAACAGCCACAGGTGTGGGGGTGCAGCCTCGAGGTCGATCTCGTCGTAGCAATGAGTTGCTTGGGAAAATCGCATAGATCCATTATACCAACCACTACTAAAATCTAATGGCTAGCCATAAAATCAATGGAACATAAATCGCATTGAATGACCATGATGACAACATAGATGACCATGATGATCCATATCTATAGCATTGAATGACCATGATGACCATGATGAATCCATCGGCCAAGCTGGTTGGACAAAGATCCGGCCGCTTGTCCAAGCTCTTTCCGAGTTGTGATTTGCGGTGGCTCATGGCTCCAGCATTGAGTGGCAATGATGAACCACATTGAACTATTATTGCTTGCTTGCACATTCCCATGTTTTTGCTGCTTATTGTTTGGTTGATGAAGGAACAATTGAGCGAAGTGGCTATCGCCTGATGGTTCAACCTCTGCATTGCAGGATATGCAATGCAATGCACCAGCCGGCTGATACATTGGAGAATCTGATGGGTTGGTTCACCTTTGGTTAAATGACGATTATTCACAGGGTAACAACTAGCAATCAAATTTCTGGAAAGATATATATAATGATGAGGGTCAATCATGGTCGGTTTTCCTTCATTCAGGATGGTTTCATGATTGGTTCATAGGAATGGGCTTGATCATGATTTCTGCCTGTAATGATGGTAAACAGCGGGGTCAACAACGGTTGGTGAGGTTAAGAGATAAGAATCTTGAACGCGAGATTGATACCAGTGAAGAAACAATTCACCGCAATATTATCATTCGGCAGATGGCGCAGATTGCTTGGACTATTCAACTAAGAATCCTTGGGGAAGTGAAGGTCTTCATATCGTCATAGCTTGTGACTTGTCTGGCGGATCGCTATCGCCTTCGCTGGCTGGTGCTACGTTGTTGGTTGCGGGCCATGGGCACCCATCAATCCTGTGAGATGGTTGACTCAGGGTCCAGTGCCTTGGAACCATCGAGACTGGCCAACCATAGGAATTACACGCAGCTGCGATTCCATAGTGAAAGAAAAGGTATGGTTGGCCAGCCTATGAAAATTAGAGTGAATGATTGAAGTAACATCCTATCACTCTAAAAGTTCATTTTGTCTTATGGATATATTAGAGTGAATGATTGATTCGATTGTCTTTTGCACAACCATATTTGTGCAAGCGATATGCAGCTCAATCAGGGCTAGACGTCAGCAGCACCAATCCTAAAGCATGTCTTTTTATGTTCTAGTTGTGGGGTGCAATTTCTATCCGTAGATTGAAACTAAGGTGAACATAGAAAGACTGGATTGGTTATTTTTCGTTATTGGTTTTGACCCAAACATGCTTTGCTTAAGGATTTTCCAAAGCATCAACAGATGCATTTAGCCATCTAAGTTTGTGTGTTTGAGTGTTACCTTTTGAGCGTGTTCGAAGAGAACCAAATAGATGTGAAATTGAGCAGGTCAAATGTGTTTCTATACATGTTGATCCAGCCGCATCTTGAGTCTTGGGACATCATTTACACTTTAAGTGCCTTATTCGGTTGTACTTGCATCCATAGGGATGTATCCAAGTTGGTCACTCCAGGGGTGCAGCCAGACCTCGCGCCCTCGCGTGGTTGATCTAAATTTTGGAAGGGATGATCCACGGTTCCCAACATCAACGGATAGTCAATGACTTATCAATCTCCCTGTTCCCCAAGACCCATAGCGATTCCTAGCGATGCATTATTAGGTTAGACTAGGCAGACGGCTTGTCAATTACTGGTTTTGGAATTTGGAAACATGTACGGATATAATATACGCCAAAAGTACAATTTTGGATTAGGTAGAGTTGTTCTGCAAATTATTTGTTGGTTACATGTCTAACGAAATCATGTTCAATCAATTGAACAAGCTAGCCAAAATGGCATGTATAAATACACAATTCTGTTCAATTTTAGAAAAAATGACGAGTAGAAATGGCTAACAAAATTAGTCACATCAGTCATAAGAATAGCAAGTATTTTACACAGGATAAATGCTGTTCGGTTCATTGGGGCGAGCAGTCGTCAGTGCCAACCTGTTTTTGCGCTATGTACACAGTAAATAAACAGTAAATAGTATGCAAATAGCACACACATAGTATTTTAAATAACACAACATACAAATAGTATACCAATTGTACTTATTTGAAAAGTAAATCGTATGCACATAGTATCCGCATAATTATGTTGATTTCTTATAGCAGTCTCTTTATGTTCCAGCTGCGAGTGGATGCACCTTTCATCGGCTCACCTCGATGTTGCATTGCTTCACCTGGAACGAGTTGGACTTCAATGGTGATTCTCGTGTTCCTCTTCATTACGTGCATGACCTTTCTCTCCATCGCATCGACAAGGCCAAGCAGATTTGCACGGTGGTGCACCTTGGGCTATTGATTTGATCGGTGACAATTGATTGATTGATTGATTTTCCCCATAGAGCGGGAATGTTTGAGTGACTTCGTCCATGGCGCGCGTTAGAGATAGCTGCTTGCAGCGCCAGCATGTGACAATGCCGTGATGGCTGGGAGCACCACCCCTTCGTGCGCTGGGCGGTTGCGCGACAGGCCCCCGGCCAAGCAATGAACCAAGCAAGCCTTAAACTGTAGGTATTTTGAGCCCCGCGCGTTGCAGAATCATGATCTACGTGGCACGTCCCAGGAAAATTGGAGCGCAATTACCACCGTTCTTATCACCACGTGGAAGTCCCTACTACAGGTCGCTTTCGCCAACGCACGCAGCTGCTAGCTGGCTGAAAGTTTTTCCGATTCGGCTTGGTTTTGGGCAAGGAAATTACCGCCCACCAGATTTAGGTTGGCGCGCCCTCAAAACTTGTGGACCGTCGTGGTTCATGCCCCGCAACTAGGTTGATCGTGCGTGGTTGAGCGGGGGTCGCCTGTAGATGGTCCTATCACAAGACAGTCACATGTTGATCTGGCAGTTGCGTATTATGAGCTTTCTCGTTTATCCCAAAAGCAACTCTAGGAAACCATTTGTTGGAGCAACGAGCAAATTACTTTACTTCGAGTGATCCCCACCATGTCATGTCAACACCCCTTGTTGACTCCACTTTTGTCTGACATTCTCTCCGACATTTAGAATGGCATTCTTTCTGACATATCTTCTGACATTCTTTCTGGCATGTCTTTTGACATTCTCTGACATATCTTCTGACATGTCTTCTGACATTCTATCCTGACATTCTTTCTGACATGTCTTCTGACATTCTCTCTGACATTCTTTCTGGCATATCTTTTGACATTCTTTCTGACATATCTTCTGACATTCTTTCTGACATGTCTTTTGACATTCT
>VSDK01004803.1:0-18310 GCA_009767595.1 Symbiodinium kawagutii | reverse complement strand
CTGCGGATGGTCGTGGTTGAGGTCCGGCAGCGACCACTACTCGTGCATGGTCGTGGTTGAGGTCCGGCGGAGAAGGAGGAGGATGAGGAGGAGGACAAGGAGAAGGAGAAGGAGAAGTCAACTCTGATACAATCTAACAACCCTCACCTGACAGGTGGGGAATAATCAACGTACCAACGAATAATTGACCAACATATGTTCTTCAGTTTTTTGGGTTCAGCGTGTGCTGTTCCCACGCCCGCACGCACATGATTCTTGATTAGAGTAATTTCCCATCATGGGTAATTACTGATTTTTCATGGTCATTGGAATTGCGTTCTGCTCGGCGTTGTCCAGGGCACCAACATGCACCAACCATTTCCTTCTGAAGTGGGACCGAATTGGAATTGCTAGCAGGGTTTCCAGAAATTGCATTGTTTTCTTTCGAAGCCGGGCCGAATGGTGGCATAGCGCTGATGCTGCCCAACCCAGCAGCACCCAATTTTATTAGAAGGCCGATTGCCCGGACAAGTTTTCATCAAATCCCAGACCCGCAATGTTCAAAATAATCCCATTCCTGTGTGGGAAAGCTCAAGGGTGCGCAAATGCCGTAATTTTTTGTTGGTTTTGATTTTTTGTGACTTCGTTACCTACAGCCCCGTTTTGTTCCAGGAAATTCACCTTTGTTTCCACATCCAACAACGGCACAACCGGCGGCCATCCCACCATCCAGGTTTGCATCACATCCAGCAAGCTTTGGAGGTGGCGCATGAGGCCCAGTCAGTTTATTTGCGGCCTTGGCTTCCCCAAGTTCCCAAATTTTGTTGGGATAGTATCACTTTGCCATGAGTGGGTACTTGTGAACATCCCAGTTTGCACCGGATGTTTTGAGTTTTTGGGATGTTTTGGTGCACAACATCTTGACCAGAAACGATATCATGCATGTTTAAATTTATAAACTTTCATTTGTATGTATATATTTATGTTTAACTTGTAATTATTTCCACATGTAGACTGACATACATTACGCAGATGCGGTTTGATGTTTTTTTCGGGAATTAGACGGTTGGAGCGGATGGTTGTGGGGTTTCATGAGGTCAAGACGACACGGACCATTATCAATGGTCATTTTGATTAAATATTTGTTTTTTAGGGTAGGTCATCAAATAGTTTTCAGTGCACCCTTTTTTTCCAGCCAGTTGTTGATTTTGAATATATAAGGATTTTCGTTTATGAACTAGCTAGATATCAATATATAAAATTTTTGGATGTCCTTACTACTTAAATTGTTGGTAAACAAGGAAACTAAACACCGATAATACCGCAGCCCATCGAAGTGTTGACGATGATTTTGACCATAAGATTGTCCATGCACAGCAGCACCATGCCCTGTTGGAACGGTTGAGGCCGGGGACCGGGGTTCAAACATGTTCCTTTAACTAACAGGTCCCTTTCCCTTTGGTTCCCACCAGGTTCATCCAAATAGGTGTTTCTCAAAATAGGGGTGCCCCCTCCTTTTTGAACCATGTTTTTTCAAAACCAACCATTTGCAGGGTCCCCCAAACTGGCTTGAAACCTCCAAATCGGCTCCTTGCCGAAGGCGGGTTTATCGCACATGGAAATGAAATCGGCCCTTGACGCTCTTTGGCTGCATTTTGGGCGTTTGTGGCGCGAGACTGTTGCAGGACAAACGCTCATTGGAGACTACATACACTCACACACACGAGCACACTGATTGTATCGGATTGTTTCTTTTTTCAGTTGTGGGCGATGAAATCATCCTCACGCGGTTTGTGTTTGGAGGATTACTTTGAGTACCAGGGATCAGATCATGTGTTTTTTTCAGGCGGCGCTACGGTTGCATTTGCGTGTCGACAATCAATTATCACTTTCATCCTTGTAATTCCAAGATGGCTGAGTGTTTTCCAGAAAAACAACATATCTAGAATCTAGACCAGACAATTTATAACACCCATCAAGTCATAAGATGGATAGCAAAAATCAAGATCAAATTGTGTCGTTTTGTGGAGGTATCCCCGATTCGTGTATGTGTGCGATGGTTGGTGACATTCTCAACGAGGGAGTTTTGTTTTCTGGGTGTGGGTCGGTATCAAATAACTCAACCACCGTTGCACAAAGATGTGGGTTACATCTATTTTCATAGCTGCATGTGCAGAGTGAACACACTGACAGCCGATCACAGATTTAATCATATTTAATCGCTTTGGCTGTGTCTAAAAAACATGGATTTATATGCTGAGAGATCATTTCTGAACACTGAATTTGTGACCCCCGCCACTTGCGGACAAGACTATAGTAATAATATAGTTACACTCTGGTCAACTACCATAGCAATGGAAAATCACTATAATTTTTAGAGATTCCCTACAAAACCATTCAAAATCGGTGGATTTTCCTTTGCCATGTTGGTTTACAAGAGTGTGCATATCGGTGCTTAACCTGATGAACACACATGGAGCTTGTGAGCAATCGAAGAGCCGGATTTTCGCAGCAGGGTTGCCACCCGGATTTTTTCAACCGCAACTATGTGTCTCGTCTTGTGTCAAACAAGCATCATGATAGTATGTTTCTTGAGGTAAATACATGGTGAGGAAAATATGATAGCGTTCTGGTTCAGATATTTTGTGGAATAAACAAATACAATTTTTTGTCCTCCATGTTTTCTGCTTGCTCTGGCACTCTGCAATGTATGGGTTCCATTCCACATGGTGTGTGAGGGTGCAAACACTGTGAAAACTTATGAGCTCATCGCATAACCCTCATCATGCGAGAGGATGGTTTAAGATATTTGGACCAATTTGTTTCATTGCTGGCTTTGTTTTTTTTTTAAATGTAGGCGGTTGATCGAAGAAAGGATCGGTTGCTGCGGTTTGCTGAACTGATAACGTTTTAGAGGTCCCCTTGCCGTCAAATGTTGCCCATGAATGATGTAAAACTGTGTGTGTGTGTTTCAGCGTTCTGTTCATGTTTAGCAATTTATGTGCCTTTTCGTATGTTCATGATTATGCGGTGTCTTTTACATGTGTTTAAACTTCGATGGGGTATCCTTTGAGATCATCACGGGATGTTTTGTTGCTTTATTACTTGAACTGTCCCCAGTTTCACAGTTGGTTTCTTCCCTTCAGATATTGATACATCATATGGTTCTTATCACTCCACTCGGTGACAAGCTCCTCTACCAAAGAAAATAGTCACTATCAGCTGTGTCAGCCGAGGGCTCACAGTCAACGAAGCAGTTTGTCCCTTTTGCGAGAACTGGCTTTTGCGAATGTTCAAAGGAGTAGTCCAAAACGTGGAAAACGAGATGGGACATTGTAAAAAAAAACTATGAATACATCTTAATCAAATAATGTTGACGCTGCCTCATATCCTTACTGAAGAAATGTAGAGTTGGCTTATACCTCCTTACAACTGCACCCAACAGAGTTAGTCATAAGCCATTTTTAGGCAGTTTGGGGCCCACACCGTACAAGGAGACAGATCTAGGGACAACCTGCTCAATAGCTGACGTGAATGCTGGTGATTGGTGGCAACCCCCGGTAGTGTGAACGGTTTCCCAGGGGTTCCCATAAGACAATGCTATTTTAGCCATTGCCACATGGGTAATTGCCATTTATTTGCCCTTGGTAATAACCATTGCCAAAATGGTGATGGCATATTTCCAGCAGTTAGTTTACTGCTAAGCGAAACGACAAGTTGACACCGCTCTGCTGAACATAGTTCTCTCTACTGGTACGTACCCTGGTTCTGAACTAAGAACATAGCTTTGGGTTTACCCCAAACTGGCTGGGTCCCCCCCCCCCCCATATGATGGTGCCAAGCCACCGTTGTGTTGCACCGCTCAAGGCTCAGAAAGAAATCAAGAAGATGGACGAGGCGAGCTGCGGTGAAGCTTCGGCGCGGACATGTGATCGTTGGGGGTCCTGGCGCCGGCCGGCATGATGCCCGGGCATGATGCCCGGGCATGAGGATGCCGCCGCCGGGGGCCAATGATATCCAATGATGACCCTTGGATGGTGCCATGGACCTGTGGAGCTGGCAGGTTTGGGCTTGGCAACGGTATGCATGCTGACTCCATGGGCATTATCTTAGGGGTCACGGTGTCATGCGTTTCAGGTAACAAATCTCAGCTTGCGCAAGAGATGCTGTTTTACAGGAAGGTTTCTGTGTTGGCAACTTCGGTATTTTGAAGGTTAATGGTGGTTAATGAGAGGGTTGGTAGCGGTTAATGGTGGTTGATAGTGGTTCATGGTCGTTCAAAGTGGTTGATAGTGATCAATGGTGGTTAGGTAATAGTGGTTAAATCGAAGAATCATAGTGATCGTTGTACCGTTGCCTGAGGTTAGCCGGGCATAGCTGATGACAGCCGGGCCCACATTGGTGTCATACATGGCTCTAGGCGGTTCACCCAGGGCATCCACGTCAGTTCAATGGAAGACGCTGTCGCAGATGCTAGGTTTTCTTTAGGTTGACCATCCCACCATCATTCCGCCATTGACAATTAACCATGATGAACGGCACTACAGCCGCTATTAATCGCCATTGATCATGTCATGGGTGGATCACAAATGATTGGTTGGTGGTTCCAACGAACAGCAGGGAAAGCACCAGGTTTTGTTGGGAAAGGTTTTCACCAATGGATAGCTGGCCAGGGAGGCCAGCACAGCATCATGTTTTGACGTTTACGTGGTGATTCTATAGTTGTTCATTTCCATCGTTGTTGGGGTTGTCGCTATTGCCACGGCTGCTCTTGTTGCCATAGTTAGTTGATCTTGTGTGACCTTTCTTTTCTTGCTGTGGCCAATCCCAAAGCACAGAAGATAAATTTTTGGAGGTAATGTACCAAAAAGATGTCAATAGCCCTCGTATTAATGGTTATGAACCACAGTGAACCACCAGTTTACCAAAGATTGGGACTATTTACAAGGAGTCAAAATGATGGTACATGCCATTGATTAACCATTATATCAACAATCAGTAGCCAGTATTAACCATCGAATCAAACTATTAAATCTTTAAAGCACAATATATAACCATTCAATTAACCATCAGTAGCCAGTATTAACCATACAATATATCGATTAACCATGGGGTGGTTACCATTATTTACCTTATTGTTGTTGGTCATTATCCACTATTATTGCTTGATTAATATTGACCCATCGCCATATATAACCATTCAATTAACCATCACGAACATGGGCTTTGCAGATGGATCTTCCATGGATCTTCGTTCATCAGGCGGCCGAGAAGTTAGAGATAGCGCTGGACCTCCGGGATGCTCGGGGCCCCGCGGCGGCTGGTGCATCAGCAGACCTTACGGTTGGTTGTAGCTTTTAAGGTGTAATACTCTTAACCTAGTGGTTTCAATGGTTATACTTTTCAATGGTTAGTTTCGAATTGTTAGTATGGACCATTAATTAAATGGTTTGAAATTTCAATGACTATATTGTTTGTTAATGGTTAAAACTTGTAATGACCATCAATAGTGATTATTCAAGAATCATTCATGGTTATCATTACTCTTTGTTGGTCATCAATGGTCAATGGTCCATAGTCAGTCATAAACATAATATGCCATGATGGTCATTCTTCAATATTTGGCTGTATGGTTATGGTGCTGGTGAATATTGTTGTGAAAAGATGTACGTGGTTTGGCTCAAAAGGGGAATCATATATACATGTTGTGGTTGTTGTTGTTGTTGTTGTTGCTGGTGTTGTTGCTGTTCTTGTTTTTTGTTTTTGTTCTTGTTCTTGTTGTGGCTGCTGTTGTGGCTGCTGCACAATGATCAGATTGCCACCTGTCGCAGGGAATGAGCACAGTATCATCATCCAAGATTTAATTGGAAACCCATGCGTGGGGGCTGCGGAGGCTTAGTTTAAAGCCATGATGAAACAGAAATGGTCATGATCAAGGCTCTCTTTAAGCGTGATTAACCATTTTCAACCATCACGAAGACCATCATTCACCACTCTTAGCCATCATTAATTAAGCATTGTTAAGCATCATCCTGTGATCAACCACTACTACTCTTTCCTTTGGTGATCAAACAGGGCCACAAAATCCACCGTGGAGACCCACTTGCGGGACGTGATTTCACATGAGTGAATCGTTTGATCGGAGACCCAACGACAACACCTCGACGCGGGAGAGCATTGACCCAAGGGGTCTTGCTTGATGAAGCATCGCTGAGCAATATCAGATTATTAAAAAAACGCCATTGAGACCAATACCAGCCATCATTAGCCACCATTTGTCATTTATCATTAGATTTTATTGACATTCATTCACCAATACAAATGCCTGATTCGTCATCATCTAAGAATATAGGTCATCACTAGCCCTGATGAGAAAGTAAATACAACTAAGCATCTTGATCATATCAATTCTGCCATCACTAAGCAATACTAAGCGGCTGGTGGTTCGAAGGGAGCGAGGCTAGGAGCCAGGGGTATCCCTATGCCTTGCTGCTTTGCCTTCAAATTCAAATATATCAGATACAATGGCTACCCAGGATTAATAAACCCTAAATTTATTAATTGGGTCTATCCCCCATAAGCCTTCGTTTTCCGTTAAAATGAGAACCCTTATTTAATCAACCAGATATTTATTAATCCTAGCTAACCATTATCTATAGACAAAATACTGTTCTGACATGCTCTTAACAAATCCTAAGATGAAATTCACAAATCTTATACGTCACCCTATTCAAAATTTCTGCAAACTTCAAGATGAATCTGCTTTCACCTGGCAGATGACACAGCTGCTCCTCAAGTTCGTCAACCCGAACGCCACCGACAGCTACAGCCAAACTCCCCTATTCTATGCGGCCCGGGACAACAACGCACCTTGTATGAAATCAATGCATAATGCTCATCTCGCATAAGCATCATCCTGTGATCAACCACTACTACTCTTTCCTTTGGTGATCAAACAGGGCCACAAAATCCACCGTGGAGACCCACTTGCGGGACGTGATTTCACATGAGTGAATCCTTTGATCGGAGACCCAACGACAACACCTCGACGCGGGAGAGCATTGACCCAAGGGGTCTTGCTTGATGAAGCATCGCTGAGCAATATCAGATTATTAAAAAAACGCCATTGAGACCAATACCAGCCATCATTAGCCACCATTTGTCATTTATCATTAGATTTTATTGACATTCATTCACCAATACAAATGCCTGATTCGTCATCATCTAAGAATATAGGTCATCACTAGCCCTGATGAGAAAGTAAATACAACTAAGCATCTTGATCATATCAATTCTGCCATCACTAAGCAATACTAAGCGGCTGGTGGTTCGAAGGGAGCGAGGCTAGGAGCCAGGGGTATCCCTATGCCTTGCTGCTTTGCCTTAGCCTCAGTTGGAGAAGCTTCGCTGGGCTATCAAGTGGGCCAAGGTGCGCCACGGGAAAATCCACCGTTTCCAGGTGTAGCTTTGGTGTCCATATGCTTCCCTGAAGAGGATAACAGCCAACCAAAAATGGTGGAATCATGATCAAAATGGTGCGTACTTGATGGTTAAATCATGATGGTCGACCACTAAAATCACCAGTGTCAACCACCATTCATTAGGTTTAACCACTATGAACCATGATTAAGCATGTGTATCCATCCATTTACCAATACTAAATATTACTAATTAAGCATTTTGCCGCCATTATAAACCATTACATTATTCACAATGTCTTTATTCACAAGTATCCAACCATTATGAACCACCATGATTCAACCATGATGAACCACATTTTTTCGACCATTATGAACCACCATTATTTAATTTTCATTAATTATTCATCATTGCGATCAACGGTTCAAACCAATCAAATTACTTTTTCACCATTACAACCCTTACTTACCAATGAACCACTACTTATTCAGCCGCTATTGTTCAACAATTGGTAACAACTACTTGTTCAACCATATTCAACCAGTATGAACCACCATTATTGACCATTACTATTGGCCATTCTTCCATCATGGGTAGTTTGCGCCACGTCGATTGGTGCGCCACAGGAAGCCAAAGTGGACGAAGACGACGTGGCAGATGCCGAAGAGGCACCGGTGAGAAGGGAGCCGTTCGCCATGAGCTGTGAGTTACCACCAGGCCGTTGCGGGTCGGGTTGGATGGCCATGGTTGGTATCTTCGTTGGTAGTTTCTCAAGTCATAGGGGGCCCCCAAGTCATGGATGCTTCATTACTATGAATAGTCGATATAAAGGATGATAACTGGGAGTATCCTTATTTTGAGAAAGCACCAGTTGGTATCATGTGCGAAGAAACCACCATGTATCTTAAATAGCTTGCAATTCTTGATCAAACCTGGTTAGAAATTGGCCGGATCCACCATGGTTTCGAAATTTTGGTATATTTCCCCATCAGCGATTAATTGATGGGGATCCACTGTGAGACATTCCCCACTTGTAGACCAGTTCATTGTTTGATATTGTTGGTATATTTTCTACCAATTATCATCAATCATCAATTGTTATCATCAATTAGTTATCAACTGTTCAACCATTCGTTGACTCCTCAGTTCTATTCCCGGAGCAGTCATCAGTATTGATTTTTCCTCATGATTTACCACTACCTACTGCTGATAGTTGGGGCACACAGCCGTCATGGCGAGCCCCTGGTTGATCACCGGAATATAACCTGCTTGTCCAGCACCAGTCTTAGCGACTCTTCATCTCCATTGAACCTGTCCCAAGAGTTTCAGAATGCTATATGTACATTTTGACTGTTTACTCATATATGCAGACTTTTCAATATAAGGATAGCCATGTTTGAGTCTCCGACCTGGTTGCAAGAGTATTGCATCCTAGATGGAAGCAACAATATGTAGCAATCCAGATACCTATGCGGAGTTCGCCATTGACTACACTGGGGAGCTTTGCAACACTACAGGCTATGGCAGAGCTGCAACAATGAAGTGCGTCTATGCCGTGGTATTCTGCATAGAGTGTTTTCTTCGATGATGATGCCAAAAGGGGGTGTGGAAATGTGCTCTCCTGGGTGGCACCATCATCTCGTGCTCACGACTAAGCACTTGATATCGTTGAGGGACGATCATCGTGGCTGGAGAACGGATACGCATATATGATATATGCATACTTTTCAACAGAAGGAGTGACAACCAGAACAACGGCAAAGCTGCAATCTGCGGTTGTTCAATGGCTAGCCGCTCCAACTAGGCAGGGCACTCTTTAGGTGATGCTTAATTATTTGTAGTTGGTCAGTTGGTCATCATGTTGATATGAGCCTCTGTTTATAGGATTTTTTTGATTATGACCATTATAAGGATTATAAGGCTTGAAAATAGCTACCAATCTCATTGATGTGGGAAGGGCGGCTGTTCAGGCCGGGCTGATTTCTGAGCAAATGGATCCCAACTTCAGAAGGCTCAGGATCAACGGCGGTTTAGGTCTTCCTGGTGGTGCCCCAAAGACGGTCATCCCTGAGACAGCCTGTGTTCCCTTCAGTCCCTGCTTCCGCTACTAGAGTGTGCCCACGTTCCCCCCCTGATGGCTTCTTGGGGCTGCCACTGCTCGAAAATCAGAATGGGATGCGGTTTATGAGCAAGGTGGCAGATCACACAAAATGTTTGCTCATTGAGTGCAATCCTCACTGAGGCTGGCTTCCTTTGTGCCATACTCAGTGGCACAGAAGGACTTATGCCCCCTGCTACCCTGCTCACTGCGTCGTAGGGTGCGTTCGGGGTCACTCCTGCCACCTTGGGGAGCAAGGCACTGCATAGCAGTGGCGAAGAGAAGCTGCCGCGCTGTGACTTGCAGCGGGGGATGGCATACGAAAGTGGGTTCCTATGCCCGGTACACCGCACAACGGGACTGGAAGTATGATGAGACTGTCCGCGGATACCAGGCCTGGTTCTTTTAGGGATTACAACCATTATAAGGGTTCATAATAGGGGTTAATAACATATTATATACAACCAGTAGAAGGGTTACAGTAATAATTGGGGTTAACAACTCCACTATCAACGACTAGTGATTCTAGCGAATCACGATTCACGATGATTAGCCAACATTAAGGGACACTATTCATGATGACACATCAGTGATAAACACAGTTGGCCACCAAGAACCACTACTGGCCGTCAAACGCCATGGGCATGACCATTAACCATCAATCACCTCAGGAGCCCAACTGTCGAGGCAGAGAGGTGATCATCCTTTCAGCGGTCTCAACGTTGGACGCCCACTGTGCACAGCGACAATAGTGCTATTATATGGCTATGGGTCAATATTAATCAACCAACTAATGGGGGATTTCCACCAACAAAACAACGGAAAACAATGGTTAATGGTGGGGAACCAGGGGTACGCGGTTTTGACCCACAGCCATATATTATAGCGTTTCCCCTAGGAGGTGTGCCCGGAAAAACCTACAATATGTTTTTGGAGCCCACTGTGAAACAAGACTGTTCGAAGCCCTCTGCGTTGAGGGGGCTGTGTACAAAGTGAGACAGAAGGTTCATATATAACACAGAACCAGAACAAAGCAAACAACGCATATACTGATATACTGCATGTATGGTAATTCAAGGCTTTCCTTCATTTCAATCATTTTTTGGAATGTAGTATAGGATTTTGGTGAAGAACCGTATTAGAAGGAAGGTGTGTAACACGGTGAAAGCCTCAACAGCTTGACAAATCTGGTGCTTTGGGATTTGAACATCTTCCCACCTATAATGGGTCAAGATTATGCAAATACACATATCATCCACCATCAACCACTACCCACCACTGCATTTGACCCAGTTCACTACATGGCTGTGGGTCAAAACCCTGTACCCCTGGTTCCCCCATCATTAACCGTTTCCCTATTGTTGGTGATTGTCCCCTATGAAAGCAGTTGGTTAACTGCTTGACCCAGTTCACCACATTCATCTATCATCATCTATCACTACATTCATATACTGGTTGGTGGATTCAAACATGTTTTATTCTTCCATACTAGTTATTAACAAATGGTTGGTTGAGCCGCGTCAATGTAAGCCGCGTCACCAGCTTCTCCGGCTGCATTTGTCTTCCTCGGTGCGGCCCCGGTGCAGGTCATGCAGGAACTGGAGAAGCGTCAGAAAGCCTTCGCTCAACTCGATGCTGTCACTTGGCACCTGCGGCGCGAGGAGTGGCGAGCCTCACACAACTGGCACTGGCTATCCATGGCTGTGGGGTACCAAGCATCACTAAGCACGTCCATAAATTGACCATGACCTACCATGACCTACGTTTGATTTACCATGACCTACGTTTGATTTACCATGACCTACTATTGATTTACCATGACCTACCTGTGATTTGCCATGACCTACCTTTGATTTACCGTGATTTGTCCTTGTGTATGGATGGGAACCCATCCTTTCTGGAGAACAATTTTTCCTTTTTGGTGGGGGAATCATCAATCTCCCCCGCTGAGATTTTAGTGAAATTGTTTCTTACTCAATGTCAAAGACTATGAAGATGGACGTGAAACAAACATAAAACCGGCAGCATGAAGACAACTTTTGGTAACGAAGGCAAAACGTGTCAGGAACAAGTTGCCAAATACCTTTAAAGCAAAGAAAACATATACAATATTTCATTTTTGCTCCATTTCTGCCGTCGTTCATATATTTTGGTGATCCCAGCCGCATGAGCGAAGTAGCTCGGCTGATCTAGCTGCAGAAAGCGTTTTTTTCAATCTGGCTGCCTGGGGAAATCTTGGGTAGGACCAACTCATCCCAACTGCTCTGCCAGAAACTGGCTATCACCAGGGGGGCCACCCTAACCGCCACATTTGCCCATCAACCATCATGAACCTTGAGGGACACGGTGTTTGCAGTGCTGGGACTCGAATTGATCAACCGTTCGAAACATTCCTGTGGTTTCAAACAATTTTCACCGGTGTTGGGGATGGTTGGTTGAATGACTGATTGACTTATTTTTTTTTAAGTGGTTGAAACCACCAACCAGAACTGTTGGGTGAGATCAAGTCTACTCCTGACATGCATTTTGCTGAGTGTTTGTTTCAACGTTGTTCTATGGCACAGCGGAAACGATTTAATTCTGTACTGAAGCATCAGGTAATGTGAGCCACTACTCAGCCACCAACAGCTGTTGGAAACTCAAGATGTATCCGTAGCCTCTCAATGACTGGAAACTGTTTTGATAGTTAATGTGGTTAGCCACAGCTTTGGTTCAACTTTTTCAGCCCCCCATCCAATTATGAACACTGAATGGTGAGCTTAAATGGTGAAGTGTTCATTTGATCTTCATGATAGTTAATGAACACTTAACCATTAGTTACCATGAAAGACCACATCAAAACTGTTCATAATTCAGGTTTTCATGACAGTTAATGTGGGTGTTTCTCAAGCCATAGGGGTACCCCCAAATCATCCAGTTTATAAACCGTTTATAGTAGTAAACCAACCATAACTTTGGAGGTCCCCAAACTGGCTTGAGAAACCACCATGTGGTTAAGCTCACCATATCTCACCATTAACTGCGTCGAGTTAACAGTAACCATGGTTAATCAAACTATAACCACTGGTTAATTAACCACTATGATTAACCATGATAGTTAATCTGGTTAACCATTCTGAACACTGGACGAGTTGCAGCTGAGGCCAAAGAATCCGAGAACATGATTGAGGAGCTCATGGAGGCCATCGCCCTGGCTGCCGCTGTGTTGGTCGCTGGTGCTTCGTAGCAGGGCACCGCGTGAAGTACCGCTGGTCACGGCTGCCTTTGTGGTGGTGAGGATGTGAATGATGTGTTTTTTTTTAAAAAACATGTTTTCTTGATGTCATCCAATGATGTTTTTTTTTTTTTTTTTTTCGGCCTTGATTTATGGTGTCAAGGATGGTTTGGTCACCGCTGGTGGTTTCGAAAAAAATGGGGACCACTCAAATCACCTAGGCCCTGGGTTAACATCTAAAACAGACTATGACTGACATGATGCCACGGGGTCCCCTATGGCTTGAGAAACAACGATGTCATAGTCAACAAGGGCTGATATTAGGTGATGGTAACCAAAGACAACCAACCATTGCAAATATCGATCAGATTTGAGAGATGAACATCGAGTCTTTGTTGAGATGTTTATGCATTCATCTTTGGTCATAGGTGGTTCTGACCCAACTTGCCGGTTTAATTGGCATGCCCTCTACTTGGTGTTGGTCATTGACCTATGATCAATAGCTATCTTGTAGTGATGGTGGTCATGAAATGGCAAGGGAGACAGGTGGTGAGCTACCATTTGGTTACATCACTCCTCGTAGCTTCTTATCTCCTCCTTTTCAAGGATATACCCTGAGCTCTAAATCGCTAGCTCCCAGCTGGCAGTGATGTGATGGTCATGAAACTGCAAGGGGGAGCTGGATCTCCCAGGTAATGTGATCAGTGATAGGCTGTGACTGTTCAGAGGCTGTGCTCTGTTGAACAGAACTCTGACAGGGGTCCCCATCAAACAGGTTCGGGAGGCGCTCAGCGCTCAATTCAGTTTGGGCGGAAAGCTATGATTTCAGACGGTCTGAACTTGATGCGCCCACAAACTGACATCACAGAAAGCTCGACAGCCCCGCGAGCAGGCTCAGGTGCGTGCTCGGATCCTGGGTGCCGGTGGTCAGTGGTTCAGCATGAAGGCCGATTTGCCGCCAGAGGTGCTCCTGGATGAGATTCAGCAAAGGACTTTTTCTTCTCTCAACGAGGCCGACGGATAAGACCGGACCGTGGCGCAAGACAGGGACTTGGAGGTGGCGGCCAAGGCTGGCCTATGCTGCCCTGTGCAGAGCTTCAAAAAGTCCGGTCCAGGTGCATTACCTTGGATACAGGAACAGCGATGCAGACGCATGGTGCCGGATTGGCTGAAGACAGCAGTGAGTTTGACAGATTTTGCTTTGGACAATCATGGGGGGTTACCACAGAATCACAGCGCTGCCGTGATTTAGATTATTGCCATTTCTGCATCACCATCGTTTATCCTTTCTTTTTTGGTCGTAGATGGTACTGACCCATCTACCTGACGTGGATCGCCCTATGATCAACCCTAACCGTTGGTGGGTGTAATGACCCATGCCCCACCTGTATGGAAGTTGATCAACTCATTGGTTTGAAAACTGTATCGCAGGCGGCTTGTGAAGTTAGCAAGTTGAAACAATGATGGCCACTGACGGATCTAAAGCCATGTGTGATTTGTAGTCACAGTCAGCACAGTATACCCGGTATGCATTTTGAACATCAGCCATGTAAATGAACCGGATCACTATTTATAAAGGCTTAGATATTCATATAACTTCAAGATGTTTATTTACAATGCGCACTTGAATGTGCTAAGTACAGCCAATGGTGAACATTCTATTTAACGGGCGTGTAAATGTGTATTTGCTCTGGGCCTTGCTTTGCGTCATTCTTGAATGCACGTGTTATTTGTTCATTCAACTCGCTTATTGTAAATGCACCCAAATACTTCATGTATGTCAGGTTCGCCCACATTGCCAGAACGTTTATGCAGGTCAATGTTTGGGTCATGGCATCCTGGATTATCATCCTGGTAAAGTATTTGGGAACGGCGATTGTTGTGACCATCATAATGCATCAGCCATTGCTAACCACAATCAACCACACATGGAGTATATGAGTATCTTTAACCATCATTTCACCTTCAGTTGACCCTGAAAAACAACAATCAAATTATATGAACAGCAAATTAATTAAAGATGTTAATGGAGTATTTGGGACATATCATCCCCAATCAACCAGTTTTTACCCATTGCCGACCAACCAGAATCAACGGTTAGTAAGTATCAATTAACCATTACCAATCAACCATCAACAGGCATTCATTATTAATCAACCATTAGTAAACATAGACCATGACTATCAACAACTATTGATCAAGCATTCGTAGTCATCAACCAGTCTTAACCACACATGGAGTGTTTGGGGTGCATTCAACATCATTGGCCCATGAACTACCCATGGTTTGAACCATGCTTAGCCAACCATTGGTCAACATCAACAAATGAAGAATGGTTGACTGGGCCATTATATTAGCTCAAACCACCGTCCATTATTAGCCGAGTCTTTGGGGCTACAAATCTCTCGTTATACCAGGCCTTGAAGCAAGCAGAAGAAATTCTTGAAGAGGCGCGGTCGGCACCTCGATGGTTGGCAGCAGCTGGTCACAGGGTGGTTTTTCATACCAGTTTGGGAACGCCCAAAGTTATGTTTCGTTTAGTGCTTTAAATGGTTGATGAAGGGCGATAACTGGGGTACACCCATGGCTTGAGAAAACCATCATAAGTTCAGTTTCTTTTTGGCTAAGGATGGTGACAAAGTGCGAATTAACCTTTGAACAAAACATGTGCATGGTTATTTCGTGGTAATTTCCTCACAGTGTTTCAAAACCTTCATTGTTTTGCGTTCATCATGCTATGTTGAAGTTTATGGTTGAACACTGAACACCATGAGTAGCTGCATCATGTAGCAGGTTACTCAAGTGAGTCGCTTCATTGGTACAAACTGATGCCTCCCATTTGAACTGCAAATTGCTGCACATTCCCTGGAGATGAAATTTGTGAATGATAGTTGTTTCTCGTTTGTTGAATGTGTTTTTTTCCAAATGTTCTTGTCTACGGAGGTAGCATTCTCTGAAGACAGGCGTTTGAGTGAAATTTAATCCATTCATATTTGATGATCATTGGTCACGGCTCGCTAAACCCACCGCATTGCTTCATTCTTCCAAGTCCTAGGGGCGTTGTGACAGGCATGACAGGCATGCCGGGATTCTGGAATGGTTTTTGCTGCATCAGGAAGATGTTTTGATGATTCTCGATGTTCAGAATACCTGGATTCGGAACATCAATTTGCTATGACATGTTGCCCTTGTTGAGTCTCAATAGTATGTGGGTGTTTACCAACTTCAAGGTGTTGCTTTCAGTCACCAGACTTCAATATCAATTGGCAATCATTTTACCAGTACTAGGTGCCAATATTAAATAGTTGGTGTTTTCAATTCATCTTAATTCCTCAATTGGCAATTAGTTCATCAATGTCAATCAATTCCTTATGTTGATCATTGTTAATTACCTACATAAGTTTGTCCCATAACTAGTTAACTAGTGACTAACGATGTTAGTTAGTCATGAGTATTGTTAAATCATGCTCCCAATGACTTCGGGACGCTTGCTTGGTTAAATGATAATCATTCCCATTGACTAACGGGATGTTTGCTAAAGAAACTAAGCATTAGTACTGTGTTAGTTCCCCGATGACATCGGGATGCTGGTTGATCACCCTGTCATGAGAAGGTTCACCCGCGCTCGCAGGAGGAACTGGAGCCTTACGAAGAGGCAACGGACGGTTTCTTGTAGCGAGCTAAGGTGCCCATATATGGTGGTTTCTTGAAATAGGGAACCCCAAAAAATGGCTGGTTTATTACTAAAAATGGTTAATAATGGATGACTTGGGGGTACCCATATTTTGAGAAACACCCATATGGTGGTTTCTCAAAATTTGATTTATTTTGGTTTTAACCATTAATCATGGTTAATAATAGGAGATAATAAGCAACAAGAGTAGAGGATATACCAATTATATGGTGGTTTCTCAAGTCATAGGGGTACCCCAAAGTTATTGATGGTTTATTACTATAAATGACTATAAATTGATGATAACTGGGGGTACCCCTATTCTGAGAAACTTCCATATCCATTGAAAGGGGGAACTATGTGGAGCTACCAGGAGTGGTGTAACCACATGATAAGTGGTTGTTGGTGGTTTCTCAAGCCATAGGGGCACCCAAAAAATGATTGGTTGTTTATCACAAATTATGAAGATTAGATGATTTAGGGGTACCCCTACAGCTGGAGAAACAGCCAAAAAGTTGGGTCATGCACGGGATGCGAACGGCGGCTCAAGCTGACACCAGCTATGGCTTTTGTTGTACAGTTATTTTCTCAGAAAACTGAGACTTACAGATGATTGCGCGGCAAATGCACCATCAGCAGCTGATATGCCCAAAGAAGACATTTTTTTTTACTTGGATTGTTTTCCCCACAGGGTCAGCATCAATCAGCCACAATCATTTGTCGTTGACCATTGTGAATCCTTATAACTCACTCTAAATGCCTATAAATCATCAATTCATCCCTAAAAATCATCATTCACCACCATATTTCTTGGTGAACTCACCGAACTTCGCTGGGGCATTTGCCATCTACTACCGTTGGTCATGTGGGCCCGAGACAGCCACCAGGCCCTGCTGGAGGAGCGTCGGCGCGTTGCGAAAATGGCCTTGGACGAGGCTGTCGAGTCGGCAAGGGTGAAGCTGGCGGGTGACAGGACGATGATGTTGTGGCTATGAGGAGTTCATCATATGGCTATGGGTCAATATTCACCAAGCAATGATGGGGATTGAGAACCAACAATAATAGGCAAAATGATAGTTAATGATGAGGAACCAAGGGTACAGGGTTTTGACTCACAGCCATGTGGCTATGGGTTGATATTAGTCATTTAATTTCATGGTGGATAATGACCAACAAAGCAAACGTGA
Source organism: Symbiodinium kawagutii (assembly GCA_009767595.1). Lineage (NCBI taxonomy): Eukaryota > Dinophyceae > Suessiales > Symbiodiniaceae > Symbiodinium > Symbiodinium kawagutii. Next base: position 740 of record VSDK01004803.1, on the reverse strand, counting down.
AAACAATCAATCAATGATAGAGAAAACAATGGTTATTACAGAGTTCATTATGATAATAACTAGTGGGGTTGTGAGATGATTCTTATAGGAATTATATGCTAAAAGGAGTTGTATGGTATGCATAAATGTGTTTTTTAATCATTCAGAAGATTTTCTAGTGAAGCAATGAGATTATGACTGGGTATAACAGGGATTATGAAGGGTTCGCTAATAATGTGTAATAGTGGGGTAATACGTTAATTTCTATATTGTGGTTATATGGGGGTTAAGACCATTGATAGTGGTTAAAACATAGGGGAATGTTCATAGGGGTGGTTCAACCACCAGCCAGTCTGATCAAAATGGCTACATGGTGGGTGTATGAGGGGTTTAATCATGACGAATAAGTGATAATAGGGGATAATAAGCAACAATAGTAGGGGATATACCAGCTATATATTTATGGTTCCAAGGATTTTGTAAGTGAAGCAAAGATATTATCGATGTGAATAAAATTACACAAGGGTAACATAATGGAAATGTGATCCCAATTTGATGAGGTGAAGCAATGCTACGTGGTATTGCTGATAGTAGTCTATGGGCACAGGATTATGTTAGTTTTAGGTGAAACAAGAGTGATAGAATGGTGAAGCAGCGGTGATTTCAAGGTGAAGCAATGGTGATATGATGGTGAAATAATGGAACTATGATGGTATGAATATTATATATATATATATATATATATATATGTGCCAGGCCTC